>MU228474.1:207647-219063 GCA_018584345.1 Thuja plicata | reverse complement strand
GAAATTATAAGACCTATAATTAGTGAGATTTGAAATTGAAAACCAAATTAGAGGGTATTGTGGAGGAGGAACAAATTCTTCTGCCCATGGATTCAAACTGGCAGTCATGGCTACCAACAATTGTTTTACCTGCAATCCTCAAAACACACCACTCTGCAATGGAAAATTTGTATTGGAAAACAAATAAAAGAATGAAGAACCTAATTCTGAAAGCTTTGGCAGAAACAAAAGGGTTCCAAGTGCCTTGATCGACAGTGCTACTGTTTTCTTGTCAAGTCCTAAAAAAATAATGTTTCATCGAATGTTTAATTTAATTAATTTTATTGAGACGTATTGTACAATGAAAGCAAGACTAAAAATATATCCTTTTATTATCTAAAGAATTAGTAATGAAAAAACATAATTAAATTTAGGGTTTTAATGTTTTCACAATGAAAATGTTGAACGCATTCGCGGGTAGCAAAATATATTATTACTGATGTCAGATATGCAGAAATGAGGAAAATAGCTTGCAGGTTTTGATTTATGCCACAGGTTTCGGGTACCCGATTTTTTCCCAATACAAAGGATAAATTTTAAGGAAGGGTAAACCTTTTGCATTAAGAATGGTGTTTAATGTAGGGTTTAAGGACATGTGATCTGCTATCTGTGCTTGTTCCACACCCATCTATCGTTACTACACAAGTCTAAAATTACTGCATCACAGTCTTTAATTATCATAGGGACATGTCTCCACGCACAAGAAAGCAACATTAGGCTCTACGACAATGGCTAAAAATGCAAGAATTTGCACCTCATTCCCCGCGTTCTTTCACCATGCCATATGCCCACCCCATACACTATACAAAACCATTCTCATGTATTCACACCTTGTTATAATAGGATGGATGGATGGATGCTTCCCAACATAGAAATTATTGGAGATATATAATTAATAATTACAGGTCTTGAGAGAAGGGTTGTGTCTCTTCCATCGAAAATAGTTTTATTTATGCAAAGATTTTAGAAAAATTTAAATTTTAGCAAGAAATTTGAAATTATAAGACCTATAATTAGTGAGATTGGAAATTGAAAACCAAATCAGAGGGTATTTTGGAGGATGAACAAATTCTTCTGCCCATGGATTCAAACTAGCAGTCATGACTACCAACAATTGTTTTGCCTGCAATCCTCAAAACACACTACTCTGCGATGGCAAATTCAGAGGGTATTGTGGAGGAGGAACAAATTCTTCTGCCCATGGATTCAAACTGGCAGTCATGGCTACCAACAATTGTTTTGCCTGCAATCCTCAAAACACACTACTCTGCGATGGCAAATTCAGAGGGTATTGTGGAGGAGGAAAAAATTCTTCTGCCCATGGATTCAAACTAGCAGTCATGGCTACCAACAATTTTTTTGCCTGTAATCCTCAAAACACACCACTCTGCAATGGAAAATTCAGAGGGTATTGTGGAGGAGGAACAAATTCTTCTACCCATGGATTGAAACTGGCAGTCATGGCTACCAACAATTTTTTTGCCTGCAATCCTCAAAACACACCACTCTGCGATGACAAATTCGTATTGGAAAAAAAATAAAAGAATGAAGAACCTAATTTTGAAAGCTTTGGCAGAAACAAAAGGGTTCCAAGTGCCCTGCTCGGCAGTGCTACTATTTTCTTGTCAAGTCCTGAAAAAATAATGTTTCATCGAATGTTTAATTTAATTAATTTTATTGAGACGTGTTGTACAATGAAAGAAAGATTAAAAATATATCCTTTTCTTATCTAAAGAATTAGTAATGAAAAAACATGATTAAATTTAGGGTTTTAATGTTTTCACAATGAAAATGTTGAATGCAACCGTGGGCAGCAGAAATGAGGAAAACAGCTTGTAGGTTTTGATTTATGTTGTAGGTTTCGGGTACCCAATTTTTTTGGGTACCCAAAAATATCGGGTACCCAAAAAAATTAGGTACCCGATTAGGCTTGTCCTTTGGTGTCAGGTTTGCCCAGGTGTACTGACACCCAGGCCTAC
Source organism: Thuja plicata (assembly GCA_018584345.1). Taxonomy (NCBI): domain Eukaryota; kingdom Viridiplantae; phylum Streptophyta; class Pinopsida; order Cupressales; family Cupressaceae; genus Thuja; species Thuja plicata. The sequence goes on along the minus strand of MU228474.1, from coordinate 217,045 downwards.
TAAAAAGTCAACAAGCGCTTTTGGACGAGTGAAAAGTGGATTTTTTTCACATCGCCACTTTTTGGCCCCTCATGACCTTGCACATACCCAAAGAAGTGATAGGAAAGGCTATTGAGTTAGCCTCTAAGAGTAGGAAATGGAAGAAAACCAACTGGGTGGTGGATAATGATAGCCTCAATAGGTTTTTATATGGTAGTGAAGCTCTGGTGAAGATGTAGGGAGGATGTGAAATGTAGCAGTTTCTACCATCATGGAACTAGGTTTGTCTCATGATAATGAAATATTTCATTTTAGAAGGGCATTTCAAAGTCTATTACTATTACCATATTCTATTGCTTAATTATTTTAGGAATCATGATCTTATCCCATTCTCATTTTTCCTACTAAATTCTATTGAAATATTTGTCATGGAAGTGATGAAAAATTTCTCAAACCTAGGGGAACAAGCCCATCCCTTTACACTAGTTAATTTATAGGCTCTACACCTTTCATCTGGCTGTCTGTCCCCCTCAAACCCATTGTGTTTTTTGGTTCCCCTATTTCACAATCCCCCCCTCTGGCCAAAAATATTGATTCCCCAAGACCAAGCAATTAAAAAGTGTATCTTCCACCCTAGATCCCTCAAGATTGCTTCTAATATTATCAGAAGCAAAAAGTTATTGATTCTAATATCATCTTACACGACCGCAGGCCCATATCACTCACAAAGGAGATTTGAACATGTGACCAAACCTGTCAATGCCTGATACAACCACTAGACTTATAGACTCCACAGGAGGTGGTTAAACAATGTCATGAATCCTGTGAGGGATGCTGACACACTTCCAACACATAGTTTGATGAATCTCCTCTCTAAAGTACTCATTTTAATTGGAAATAGAGGAGATTAAGGAGTTCAAATAGGGAGACCACACAAAGTGGTTCTATTTTTATTACAAAAATCTAATATATTATCTAGTGTTGTCCTCAGGTAAAATCTTAACTTCTTTTACAAATTCAAAAAGTACTTTACTAAAGAATAAGTTGACATCATATAATTTATGCACAATTGTTTTGCTAGTTTCTAATGAATTATCATTTTCAAGGTGAAACCCTAATTTTTAAAAAAATAATAATTATATATATAATAGAGTGCAATTTTTAAAAATGCAATTCATTTCAAATTGTGATGTACATGTAAAAATTGAATAAAAAATACCTTATGTAAGTTTTTGACAAAAAATGAAGAAACAAAGAAAACAAATTAGAGATTTAAATCTTAATATATTGAAAAAGTAAAAAAAATATGGTTAGAAAGATAAGAGAGAGAGCTTAATATTATTACATGGTATTTTTTACTTGACATTTAAAGATGTGTAAACTTGATGGATCAGACACTTGAGATTACAACACTTTTTGAGAAATCACAAAAAATGCCCGTGGTTGTTGAAATATAAATATAACTATTTGGGTTGGACTTCTAGACACATCCAAACCTAAAGGTTAAACATTTTTAGGCAATAAATAATGTGTTCATATTATAGCACACACATATTATAATATTCTCAATCTAGAACACACTTTTGTTACCATGAAGTACACATAATCTCTCCCTTGTTTGGAATATGTGTTGTCATTGATGTCAACCTGATGTTTGGAAATATGTGTTGTCACTAAGATAGATGAATGGGGTATTTGTTTTGGTCATTGGTGATTGAGATGATGAATATTGGAGAGTAGTTAGGTCAAGTAAAATGATGTATGTTGAGATATATTTGAGAATAGTTGTGCCATGTCAGTAAACTAAAAACCATAGAAGTGAGTCTAGAGGCTCATTTGTTAGTAATATATCAGTATAGAGTTATGGTATGTATTGGTACACTTGATTTTTGGTTTGGTTACATGTGTTGCAGTCACCTTGGTAGTTACCTACATGGTTTGTATAGTTTGTTGATGTTTTTTGTGTGTTGGAGAGACTAGGAGCCAATCATGAAGCTACAAACTTCAAGGGATCAAACTAGGAAACTATCAACCACAAGAGAATGTTGCAATAGTAGTGAAGAACAACAAGATCATATGCTTGACAAGAAGTTTCAATGCTATTATATGAATTGATGATTTACAAATGTACAAGAGAGCTTTATTATATAGGAAAGTGAGGAGGGAGTATATAAATTTACCCTATAACAAATATTTAATGCAAATGCAATATATTAAATGATGAAACCTAAGCCAACTATCATTAAATGATAATTGCATATGTGATAACTAAGGTATCTTAAGTAAACTTAATTAGAGTAACTTCAACACCCCCACCCTTAAATTGAAACTCGAAACTATTATGCAAATTATACAAAACTAATATGAATATGTAATATATGGGTCTTGGCTGCTAGGTCATGTTAGGTACCCATGCACAACTAATCATGAAACTTCTTTCTCACAAATGGAGAAAAGGAGAAACCATCATGGGACAAAAATCTTGTCCAAAAAATTGATGTGCAAAAAGTGAAGTGATATATGGATGTCTCACGTCAATACCCACAATAACTACATCCATCATGATAATACAATAAAATCACCCCTTTGTAGAAGGGAAATATAAAGAAAAATTGACCCCCATATTGAAGTATCATAAAAACCATTGAAGAAAATTGAAGGAAAAAGAGAATGTAATGGTGAAAAACAACCTATGTCCCCTTTGGGAGAAATAAGTCCAACATTGCATGCTAAAAAAACTTGACATTCACAATATAATAAGAAGGAATAAGTCTCAACGTCGAAAGCTTGGAAGTAGAGTCAAGTGACTCCACAAATGTCTCAAGGCTGGGAAAATCATCAATCAAGAAAGAAATAATGAATGAAGGAGACTTAAGATCATCCACCAATGTAAAACCTGCAAAGAGAAGGGATACCTCTTCAAGGATGCCCTCCAAACATGAAGTAGAGTAATGAGAGGCCAAGTTAGCAAGGCCTAAAATGAAACCATTCTAAAACCACAAATGTGAAGAACCAAATAACTCTTTTTGTGTCAAAGTCATGGAATCCATGTAAACTATCTTTCAATCTTGTTGATTAAATATACATGTTTTAAAATTAAATTAGAAGTTAATATTTTTAAGAATGATCCCTCCCCTCTTAATCTCTAGGTTTTTTCAATAAATTATGTGTCAATGATCCCTCCCCTCTTAATCTCTAGGTTTTTCAATAAATTATGTGTCAAAGAATGCAAATTTGAAGTAAATTTGACATTATATAGCTCAAAGCTTTACTCCTAGACCAATCACACAAAAAATGATATTTCATCAAAAAAAATTTGTAGAGAGTTGGAATCACTTGCAAATTCTTATTGCAATAGTAAGTGAACATAAAATTGGTCACATTAATATATTTATAATAGAAAATGGGAAAAAAATTGGTTAGAATTGGTCATTTCCCCATTACTATGTTCTCTTTCAGCCAATGAAATAAGAAATAGCTATTCTTAGTTTTCAATTATCATTGATTAAGAAGGATCACAACAATATTTATGGTAAATATTCAAATGATAAATTTTGAAAAAAAAATTAGACACTTTGATCTAACTCAGACTAATGCACTTTACATCTAGAATTGTATGTCAATATATTGCAACATCACACAATTAAACAAGACCCACTTCTCTGATAGTGCACTATCATTCTAAGACTTGGGATAAGACTTGTAAATAATTGGATCCACCTCTGTGGTAAAAATATCACAAAAAATTCACAAGTTACTCTACCCTAAAAATTCTAGCAATGTGCTTTTGAAATCCAATGAGAATATATCTGATTTAGATAAGAATTTTGTATTACCCTTCAAACTAGACCCAACACCACCATGATACATAACATAATCACAAGACATCTTAGCTCTCATGGATTTGATAGATTTGGAGTCTTCAAGAGCATGATGGTCATTCATATGACCTTAGAAAAATAATGAGATGATATTAGGAAATATTTGGACTATGAGATACGGTGATCTCTAGGAACTTGGGGCTAGTCTATACTGATACTCAATAGACTAAATTTATGACTTAAGATGGATTGATTGAGAAAAGAAAGTCAACTTGAAAATAAAAATAGGTAAAGTTTTATGATTCTAAGCAATGAACACTTTGATCTATCCACTATCTAAAAGGCTAACGAGCTAGAGAGATTTAAATATTTTCTAGTGTTTAAACAGTAACACTGATTACTGGAATAATGTAGATTGTGGGGTTGGGATGTCTGAAACTCTTTATATTACTATGTCCCATTTTAGCTCCCCAATGTTATTGACAATATTTGGCTTTTTTTATTTAGCTATAGAGCACAAATTCCCAAGGTACTTAGGGCCAAGCCTTGACCATAAGAATGCTTTCTCTAGTTTCTTCTTAATTCTATAAAAAAAGTTGTTCTTGTTTCCTAATTGTAACAAAAATACTCTAGTGGTGATATCTCAATTAGGGGGAAGCAAAAATCCACTATATTGCACCAACTTCCTCATTAATGAGGTGATACATTGTCAACTTTGAAATCTACCTATTATAATGCATGTTTTTCCACCTCCTCCCACTAAGAGGGATTTGTATAATTTCATTATTTAGATACTTTCTTTTGATATTCATATTTTATAAGCCTCATGATAATGTATTTGAATTCCTTGGTCTTTACAAAATTATGATATCCCAAAAAATATTGGCATTATAAAGATCTTATGTCATTAGTTTTATCTATGTGAATTTTTATGTTGTCATTTCTCCTACTAGTAGACTTGATGCACAATAAAATCTTGTAGGAAAGGACAGGCCAAAAAATTTATTTCTCTAAAATATTTTTTGCTACATCTTCAATTTCAATAATCTCAATTGACTTGCCCTTCTCCTCTAGGTTAATGAGATTTTCTATTTTAGTAGGTTGTTCCTTAGGGACAATAATAGCTTGTGATCAATCTTAAGGGTCTTCATATTTTTCTTTGATATAGGGCCTAATAGCATAAAAATGATCCATTCTATAGCCAAGCTTATATTCCTCAAGGGGATTCAAAGAATTTGGATGGGTTACCACCCTCTACATTCTCAAAATAGGGTTTCTTTCTTATAGAAAATGGCTAGGGAAATTAGAATTCAATTTCTTCATTTTCTTCTCTCCCCTCCTTATACCCATGTATTTCATCCTCTTTCTTATCACCTTCTCAAATGTGGAAATTTCTTGTTACATCTTCTTCAAGCATTAACTTGTGTACACAGGAAAGTTTATTGATTCTCAATCTTATTTGATTCATGAAGCCCTCAAGATAAAAATACTTTTACACTCATGGCTTTATGATGACATAATTGGATAAATTTTCTCCTATCCATCCTTATTATATAGAAAAAAATCAAATAATTCATGTGATATTGGGAAGAATGATCCCTTATTTTGACCTCTTAGGTGTTCCTTGTCTAACTCTTTTTTATTACCAAATGAATTTTAGGGTATACAAATCTCTTTAGAAAAAAATCTATGCAAAAGAAGGCAATTGACCAGAAACCCATAGACTTTGAGAGTAATTATAGATGTATGCAAAAACTAGGCACCCTAATTGTATGAAATCTTTAATTCAGGAGTTCTTTGTAAAGGCTACACAAACCCATGATCTCTTTAGGTATCCTAACTTGGTCTTTTAGAAAGAAATTGAGAATTATTCTAATAAACTACTCTTTGAAATTGATGAAATTTATATTCTCATAGTTCTTATGTTAGGGTTTGACAGATCCAGAACAATATAATAATAAACAGTTATATGCAAAAACAAAAGAAGAACAAAACTTAACACAGATAACACACAGATTTAACATGGTTCACCCAAAATTTGGGCTACGTCCACCTACACAGCCATCCAACCTTTCTTATTATCTAGCAAAATATTACACCAACATTCTAATGCATTATACATCTCAGCCGCTTATAACATGTGTTTAAGGGTAACCTCTAAAATCGGCCATTTTAGGGTTTTACAATGTCGGTCTTCTTTTTCCCAAAAAAGCACAAAAAAATTTTTGGCACCTCGTGCCGGCCGGAGGTTCGGGGCTACGGCCCCTCACCTCTGGTAGCTAGATGAGCAGTCGCCACAATATCAACACCCCCTACATGATCGGTCACCGCAATATCAACATCTTATCCCCAATATATTTCTAACAATGAATAAGGAGAGAAAACTTCCTATCATCCACTTCTCCCACTTTTAGAATCTTACGTCATAGATCCCTTCATGCATACAAAAATATTTAGCATAGAACAGAGTAACATTTAAAATGAAATTTATTTTCATTGGATGTGATGACCACCATCTACTTGTGCATCTTCTTTGTAAAGTGTGATGCATGATTAAACTCAATATTCACCATAGGATCATAAACATGTAGTAACATATACATCAGGTGGATAAGCATCTTCAACTTTGCATCTTCATCTATTACTTGACACAATGCATGATATGTTTTAATGAGATAATCTTCATTTTTTTTCAAATTAAAGGGATCCTCTTAGTTTTGTGATATTTTGATAGTTCTATTATCTAACCCCGTCACTCTATTATTCAGAACATATACCAATATGTATATGGAATTTTATGCATCTAATATTTTTGTTTGAAAGCTTCAAAAATTATGAATTATTCATATACAAAGTAGCGACCAAACACATTTGAGATGAAATCCCTTTTGAATATAATGATTTCATTTTCAATCCTTACTAATGCTTTTCTAGTTTTCATATCATATCTTCTAGCAACAATCATTATATAATAGACATCTACAAAGATATTGGGCACCACAAGTTTTCCCAAATCTAAAACCCATGCATTGCAATGAGTAAAATGTGCTTGTCTCTTCTTGTACCAATGTTCAAACATAGATGAATCAATGACTTGTATGTGAGAGTCTCTCCAACCTACTAAACTATTAATCAATTTATCTACTAGTCCTTCTTGACTACACACACTTTTCCATCTCTTTGATGATCCAAGGAATTGAAACAAAAAGTCTTCATCGAGCCCCCTCTTTGAAGTATATGGTTAACTATTTGATATAATCATTTTTGTGCAAAAAGAGAGACTTAGGGTTTATATAACTATTAAGGTCTTGGATTCTACTTAAGTCTTGGATTCTACTTAATTCCTCACAAAATTGAAAATATACATCTAATTAAAGAACCATTAACATAAAATTCACTAAATTTAAATAGGTTTAAGAAACTTGTTAATCACATGAAACCTTAGTTTGGTCATAAACATTTCATAAATGTCAAGTTATTTGAAAGTTCCAAGTGTAATTGAAAGAAATCATTGAGAGAGTCTAGGTGAAGTATTTATACGTCAGGTGGATACACATCTTCAACTTTGCATCTTCATCTATTACTTGACACTATGCATGCTATGTTTTAATGAGATAATCTTCATTTTTGTCAAATTAAAGGGATCCTCTTAATTTTGTGATATTTTGATAGTTCTATTATCTAACCTCATCACTCTATGATTGAGAACATATATCGATATGTATGGAATTTTATGCATCTATTATTTTTGTTTGAAAGCTTCAAAATTTATGAATTATTCATCTGCAAAGTGGAGACCAAACACACTTGAGATGAAATCCCTTTCTTAATCTAATGATTTCATTTCCAATCCTTACCAATGCCTTTCTAGTGTTCATATCATATCTTATAGCAACAACCCTTATATAATGGACATCTACAAAGAAATTGGGCACCACAAGTTTGCCCAAATCCAAGACCCATGGATTTCAAAGAGGAAAATATGCTTGTCTCTTCTTGTACCAATGTTCAACTAGGGATGACTCAATAACTTGTATGTGAGAGTCTCTCCAACCTACTAAAATATTAATCAATTTATCTACTAGTCCTCCTTGACCACACACACTTTTCAGTCTCTTTGATGATCCAAGGAATTGAAACAAAAAGTCTTCATCGAGCCCCCTCTTTGAAGTATATGATTGACTATTTGATAAAATCATTTTTATGCAAAAAGAGTGAGTTGGAATTTATATAACTATTAAGGTCTTGAATTCTACTTAATTCCTTAGAAAATTGAAAATATACATCTAATTAAAGAATCATTAACATAAAATTCACTAAATTTAAATAGATTTAAGAAACTTTTTAATCATATTAAACCTTAATTTAGTCATAAGCAATTTAAATAGATTTAAGAAACTTTTTAATCATATTAAACCTTAGTTTAGTCATAAACATTTCATAAATATCAAGTTATTTTAAAGATCCAAGTGTAATTGAAAGCAATCATTGAGAGAGTCATGGTGAAGTATTTATTTTTCTCAAATGGCGAAGAATCTAACTAGTATCATTTATTTTTCCATTACTAATTGCATGCGTGAATGCGGTAGTCTACGACTTGCGATTCGTAAGTTTGAATATGAGCCATTGATTTTAAATGATTATAGCAAGATCAACTATCTAGATTGGTCAAAATAGATTTGAAAATTTTGTTGTGTGGTCTAAGATACATGGTCCAATAATCACTATTCATGTCAACATTTTTAGCCGATAGGCTTCCCTTCTGAGGTTGCTTACTACCGGAAGTTGTCTCACGTTTGAAAACAACCTGCCAGTAAATGGTTTGCAGAGTATGGTTTATGGTTTTGAGATAATGGTTTAATAGCCACGAAACGTATGCACTGTTTTGTCATAGTAAACATAGGCCCCACAGTCGAAGATTACATACCGAGGGAATTTTTATTACCAACAAGGACGAAAACATGCATAAGATGGGCCCAGACTCCAGTCACTCATTATGTGTAGTTTTATTTGATTTAAAATCACAAACCTTGTTCATAAAGTCTACGCGTGACCAAATGCCTCGTAATGGCAAATCAATTATATTAAATAAAAAATATTGATGATATTTAATAAATGTTGGACTTCCTGTCAAAAATAGAAGAAAAATTAACTAAATAAAATGGAGATGGTTTTGAGCCCTCTAAAAATCCGGGGAGGGTAAATGTGACCGTGCCAGTAGTATCCCATTTTTTACAGGCGGATGATGGAGTATCCGTGCCTGGTGGTCTCCGTGGAAACGACGGACGCACTTTCTGATTCATGGCTAATTGGAGTTTGGCCAATGTTTGATTTAATTTATTTTTTTAATAATTTACATTTTTTAAAAGAATATAAAACTCTTTCTCAAAAAAATTAAAACATCAGAATTTTGAAGATATTTAATAAATTATAACTATTGCATTTGTTTATTTGTTTCTAGACAAATATACGTATTTCTAATGGTAAAAACTGTTATTTTTAAATGAGTAAATATGAAATTAACTATTTCAATAATGTAGAAATTAGATAAAATCAATATATTTAATTAGTGAATGTTAAATGAAGAGTTGAATATTT
>MU228474.1:186165-202486 GCA_018584345.1 Thuja plicata | reverse complement strand
ATGTTACTATGTACAAGACTTCCTTCTACAATGCTAAATGTTTGTAGATCGTCACTTTTATACACTTCCTTCTATTATCTAAATATTCATTTATACTTTCAAATAAAAAACCTATCGGCGTATCCTTCCACCTCCTTTTTGGGTGCAAGTGCTATTACTAACATGTGGATCTTTCAGTCATGCACCTAATTGCATTGTTTTGTCATCACAAAAGCCTCAAGAAAGGAGGTTTGAATACGGATGATACACGACACTTAAATTATTACTTGAAGGTAGGTAACTAGGTGCAAAAAGTCACCAAAAAAATATAATTCTATGAGTTTAAGGTTTAACATTTAGGAAAATCTTGACAAGGAAAGGTAGCCCAGAGCTAGGGAAATTTGCAGGGTCCACTACACGGGATGCATAGGATGCATGTTTTAACCTTGGAATTTTACAATACGTAATATTATTAACATCAATTTTAATTAATTATGAATAAATATAATTAATTTTAAAGTTTATTAAAAATTACTAAATTACATTAACTTATTAACAATTATCTATTAGATAGTAATGGAGATCACATATAATACCTTATTATTCACGGTCATACTTTCTAATATAGAAAGTTCATGTTGTTAGAAAATAATGTTTCATACCGAGTTGCATTTAGTCCATTTCCTTGAATATGACTAGAATTGGCATTATCTAATTCTGGATAATGCCAATTCCATGTTTGTGTCCATTTTTAAAAAAATGGAATTGGAATTTTGAAATTCCAATTTTGCCCCAAAATGGACATATCCATCTTCCACCCAAATAGGTGGAATTGGAATTTCAAATTCCAATTCCATTTTTATAAAACAAAATTGCATATGTGGTCGGGTCAATGACTTCATATTGTCGGGTTGAGGAAATATTGGGGTAGATGTTCCGCTCGCAGCTCTGGTTTTTCTGCTCGCAGCTGGGGTAGATTTTCTGCTTGTAGCTGTGGTCATTGGAGAGGTCGAAGGCTTTGTTCATTCCACCATTCCAGGTGCGTACTTCATTCAATGTAGACTAAGCTCCTTGATCCACTGTTCATGCCGTAACAATCATTATTTTCTTTGTATATCAATGGCTTTGTCCAAATTTCTGTGAATGAGCATTTTCCTAGCTATGAATTCCTCCATGTCGTTTGAAACTAGAATAGGGTAAGTTGGCACCACTTTATTCCTAATCATCATCTTGTTGTAATATCCAGGTTTTTTCTGAATCTATCATCGTTCAACACAAACTCATGCCCTAGGGCCCTAAACACAACCCTAATGACCAGACCATGCATGAATAACAAGATCTTCTTCATTCTCTCCACCTAGGGTGATCACAACTTTAATAGGTCTTTGTTAGCTTGGAATAAGGCAGCTGTCACATATTTATGGTTGCCATGAGAGATCATGGAAGGTGTCGTGAGAGATCATGGAAGTTGTTGTAGGGTTTAGGAGACACATCTGGTATTTGTGTTGCACACGCTTGACATTAACAATGACGTTGGGTGATCAAATAGCTGTCTAAGGTATTCCAACGTTTATTGAAGGAAATATGATTTGTCTCCTGCGACTTCTCTAGGTTCTTCTTAATATATGCAAATAAGGTTGTAATCTTGTGTCATAACATTGTGAATTAATTCATGATCTAATTGCAAATAGAATGATATGCAAAACTAGAGTTAGTAGTAAGTTTGTTAGCTTGTAATTTCATTTTCTCTTATATTTCAAAAATTCCAAAAAAATACATATATTTTCCAAAAAAATTACAAATTATCCAAAAATACAAAAAATTTAGTGTAGACAGTGTGGTTAGAGCCAGCAAGGCTCTTACACAGCCATACTATAATACTTTCCCTAAACGTAACACAAATTTGCTCCAAATTCAGTTTCTGCACTTAACGACAAGCTTTGAAACAAAAGCTCCCTGTTAAGCTTCCATCTCATTACTAAATTCATATCTATTCCATGATAAAATCATATCAATTGCTCGAATTCTTGCAAAATTCAGAAAACAACATGAACAACCATGAAATCCAACAAAGACATCATAATCTTCAATATCCATTAACACCTCTTAAACACAAAAGTTGTGCATCAATATGAATACCTACAAAATTAACACCAACACCAAAATTTTCAAAACCAAAACTAAAACTTCCAATACCAAGAACATAATCCTCAAAACCCCGTTCAAATTAAGATTTCACTTCTTATACTCAAAAGCTTTCCATCAAAGTGAATACCCATAAATCAAATGCCAATGACAATATCTTCAAACCAAGTAAGACTAAAGTTTTCCATACCACCAACAAAATTTTCAAAACCTTTTAAGATTAAAATTGTACTTCTTCAACACAAGAGCTTTCCATAGACATGAATAACCATGTAATAAATAACAATACCAGATTCTTCAACACCAATTAAGAATATAATTCTTAGTAGAAGTAACAAAATCTTCAACACCAATTAAGACTGCAAATTATTTTTTAAATTGATAATTCTGGATACTAACCTTGGGATGTAATGATGTGGGTGGAAGGCATTTGGTGCCAAGAACCACATACATATCCACAACTTTCTATTAAACACCACAAATCCAGAGATTCCTTTATTGAATTTTGTTTTCCTTAACGCCCCAATTTAACTTTTTTTTAGAGAGATTACTAGACTTTGAGGTGAGTTTCTTAGATTTTCATGGAGAGATTTCACAACTTCAGAGTTGAGACTCCGAAGGTGGTATTCCTCTTTTTCTAGTAAATTTTGAAGATTGATGATGAAAAGGGGAAAAATAAATCTATGTCAAACGTCATTTGCCTATTCTTACTTCTAAGTTTAATGGGGTCATCATGATGATAGATAATCTTAAGCAACTCTCAAGGCAAGCAACAGGAAACTAATGTTTCAAACATCAGATTTAATTGCTTCTTGAAGTTGTTGGCACTTCTGGATTGTTAGAGATTTTTCTTGCAGAATCAAAATAGAACAATACCTGACCAACTCTACAACTCCCAACTCCTGATTCTAACAAGACATAGTCTAACTGATGAGGATTAATCCTCCTTCTTTGAGCTCCACAGACTCAGGTGAGTGTACCTTCTATAAGTTACTTCTTTTCAGCAAACTTAACAGTGGATATGGGGTCACACTGGTTTTCCTATTGCCTTTTATTGTATCAACTAATAAAAAACCTTGAAGATGACTATAATTAGTCTAATACAAAGCTTAACAAGCTAGACTATGAACATAACAATAGAAAACAACAGTGATGCAAGGATTCTCATCCTTCTTCTTTTTAGAGTTCTTGACTCAGGAAGGCTAACCTAATGATTCTCTCTTCAAGGAATCAACAAATTGAATTGTATTCTCTAATACAACAACTTAAGCATGTATGTTCTTTATAATAGAAAAGTAAATGATTGTTTTTTTTGATATTGATGATGAATAATTGCTTATCAAAACCTAGAGCAGTGCCTAATCTGGGGCAAAGAGTCAAATGAGATATAAATTCACAGAAAACTAATTAATGGAAATACACATGTAGTTCAGATAGAGTGCCTTACAAACTACCTTTTCATTCCCATACCCCTGTGTCAAATCCTCACACTAATGTTTAACCCTTTGGAACCACTTATAATATTTACTCCCTCCTTGAAAGAAACTTACAAGTAATTACACAATTACCTTGTAACTGGTATATTTAAGATGACTTACAAATTAAACATACAAGAGTATAAATAGGAATACAAGAAGAAAACAAAGATATGGAACATGAAACTCCACTTTACTTTATTAATATGTTGTTGCTTCAATACATTCAAAAGACTAAAAGATTGAAAACTAAGACAAAATGAGAAGTCTGCCTCACAGTTGTATATTTCACCATGCTTACATTATGTTACAACTACTAGAATAACTGAGAGGGAGGGGGGGGGGGGGGGGGGGANGAATCAGTGGCCTAAAAAATATTCCAATAAATTAACCCAAAAACTTATTACCACAATTATAAGCCTTTAGTTATCTTCAGTCCTACAAGATGTATGCGTTTAGATTATCTTCTCAAATAACTACTGCTCAGAGTTCACTGTTAAACCTTATTCTTAATCTTTACCGATTAACAGTCTATCATTTACCGAAATATAGTAAATAACTTAGTGTTTACCGATCAATCATGTTTTAGTAATGTGTAAAGAAAAACATCAAAGCAATGACTCATAAACACATTTGACACATGAATTTTTGATGTGGAAACCCTGTTAGGGGAAAAACCACTTGGGATCGATAACCTAAAATTTTCACTCTTCTGAAGTGAGCTCGGTGAAGAGCCAACCCTGTTAAATGTTATAAACACATTTTTAAGTGCAACCTTGTTAGAGGACTTATCACTGACACTTAATCACTTGATATCTAGAATTTCACTATGCTATCTTCATGAATTAACCTTTTGATGCTCCTTGGGATGTATCTCAATATATAAAGGATTGTTAGATCCTGCTCGGTTAAGAGACTTTTTGATTCAATGGTTAAACTGAAACAATATATGATCTGTTCATATAGACAACTTAGACTTGTAGATGTTCAGATCTATTGTAAGCTCATAATACCTTTATGATCAATGTTTCCTTTCAATACCCTTGCTCCACTTCTTTTTTCTCGGTGATGCTGTGCTTCTCTGTTACTCGGTGTCTGCAAAAATCTTTAGCTCTGTTCTTTATCTTGATTGATTAGGACTATATGAAGTCTTTCTTCACCAGTATCTCTTCAACATCCTCTTCTCTATTCACCCCTTTTTCACAATAAATTAGCTTGTCTCTTTATAGACATGATTTCACTGTTTCTAAGTCCTTAACTTTCTTGTTCTTGGTGTGATCCGCAATTCTCGCCATTCTTGCTTTAAAGATTTACTTTAGTTTTATCTCGTAGATTTCTCTTTGAAAACTGGAATAAAATAGCTTTAAAAATCTCGCTTATCTCTGGCTTTTAACTTCTCGATGAAAAAAATGTTATCAACCAGTTAACTGCATATTTAGCTCTTGCTAGCTAATTCTTTTGTCATTTCTGAACTTCAATTCTTTTCGGTTTTTAAATCCTTTTTAGCTTCAGTCTTGACTTTAGTTTTCCTCGGGCATCTCTGTTTGTCAGGGTTGTCTATCTATCAGGGTTGTCTGTCTATCAAGTTACACTGTGGTCCTACTCGTCGGTAATGCTTTCTCAGGTTTCTTGCTCTGGTATCACTGTGACTTTCCTCTCGGGGTTCTCTATTTTTTGGGGTGCATTGTTTGTTAGTGTTTGTTGTCACTTAGTGCATACTAAACTTTTATGCATTACTGAAATCATAACCTTTATCTCTTTAGTTCTTTGAAGTCTTTGACACTATGTATATAACCAATCAGATTATATCAAGTTAACATCGATGACAATACAATACATTAATTGATTTAATGTCTTGCATTAAGTTTCTACAGCTTGGTGATCATCAACTTAACATCTTCAAACATTCAATCAGTTATGGTTCATCAATATATCCCTTTTGCATTGATGGAAACACACTACATTACTACTAATAGAATATGAAATATATTAGTTGTAGTTCATCAATCTACCAATCTTATTGTTCTATAACCAATATAAATGTATGGCTCTCGGTAAGCTCATATAGCTTAGATTTGTTTCTTGCAGAGTACTATCTTCAATCTTCATTCCTTTCACTGGATAGATTTAGTAGCTTCTAGTTCTATCTCTCCCTGTGTTGTAGAATCTCTTCTTTTGATGTTGTCTCTCCCTTTGACTGTTCCTCTCCTTTATCATCTCTTTTTCCTTTGACAACAATTATGTCATCTCTCCCTTAAGTCATTTCTCCCTTAGGATAAATTCTCTTCCATTAGATAATCATGATGGATATTTCATATGTAATCTATCCCTTTGGATATTCTCTCCCTTATAGGTTACATCTCTCTCAAGTCATCTCAATTCCTCTCTCCCTTTGACAATAATGCCAAAGTATATCCTTCCTCCTTTTTATAATATACTCCTTGAATTTCCCTATCCACCAGCAATAGAATGAATCTGGTGTTCAGTGTAGATATGTACCTTGCTATGTATAGATGTATCTTTGTAGTGCATCTCTTGGCTTGCATCAACATGAATGATCTTCTAATTTTGTGTAGGCTGATGCAGCCTCCTATTCAACTTGCTAACCAATAGACAAAGGTCTGACCCCTAATCTCTTTCTCAAGTACTCAAATGTATCTTTATGCAATGGCTTTGTGAATATATCAACTAATTATCTGATTTACCTCATTTGACTTGTCTTCCTTTGTTAGATTGCATCCGGTAGCCATAGGTGTTCCAACTGGTTTGGAATTTTCCATCTTGAATATCTTCAGCACTTCCTTGATGTATTTGGATTGTGTGATATATATGACTGCATCCTGTTGAAGAATCTGTAGACCAAGAAAGAATTTGATTTCCCCAAACATTGACATCTCAAACTCTTTTCTCATTTCATTAGAAAAGGACTTGCATAACATATCATTACCCCCAAATATGATATCATCAACAAATATTTTAGCAATCAAAATGTTATCATCAGTATCTTCCTTTAAATACAGATTATTGTTTTCACTTGTTCTTACAAATCCAATACTTATGAGATAGGAGTGAGGTCTCTCATACTAGGCTCTAGGTGCTTGTTTTAATCCATACAAGGCTTTATGTAGTCTACAAACCATGTTTCTCTTGTTAGGATCAACAAACCCTTCTAGTTGTTCAATGTATACCTCTTCTTCTAGTATTCCATTTAGGAATGTAGATTTGACATCCATTTGATATACCTTGAATCCTTTGGATGTAGCATAAGCAAGCAAAATTGTTACTCCTTCTAGTTTAGAAACAGGTGCAAAGGTTTCTCCATAGTCAATACCTTCTTCTTGTGCATACCCCTTGCATACTAATCTTGCTTTGTGCCTTGTGACTTCTACATTCTCATTCAGCTTGTTTCTGAATATCCATTTGGTACCAATGACATTCTTGTCATTTGGTCTAGGTACTAATGTCCATGTTCTATTCTTCTCAGTCCGTTCTATTTCTTCATTCATAGCATTGAACCATTCTTCATTTTCAAGTGAAGTATTAACAGATTTAGGCTCAAAATCATAAATTAAACATCTAGTGTTTAGTGACTTACTTCTAGTTCTCATTCCAGCCTTCTTGTCTCCTATGATCTAGTTTTGTGGATGATGTCTTCTGACATACTTGGGAAGTATCGATTCAGCTCTTTTTTCATCATTTTGGTCATCATCTTGACTTGCATTCTGATCTCCATTGCTCAGAACATCATTTAGAGCAATTTCCTAATTTTTGGTGTTTGCAGCCTGATGCTCGGGTATAATGTTCTATTTCTCGGGAGTGATACACTGTTACTCAGGAAGAGTGTTAGGTTCTTCATTGTAAACAAACTTGTTGTAGTCTTCTAGTTCTTTTCTTCTTTCCTCATCATTTTTCTTTGCATATTCATCTATTCTGACATTTGCACTTTCAATAATTTTGTTAGAGGACTTGTTAAGACATTTATAAGCTTGTTCTTGGTGGAATACCCTAGAAAAATACCTTCTTCACTTTTGGAGTCAAGGTTTCCATTTCTATCATCTTTCAAAATATAACATTGACTTCTAAAAATTCTAAAGTAACTTACATTGGGTGCGTATCCATACCATAGCTCATAAGGTGTCTTTCTTTAATTGTACTCTATTCATTGTGTAGACAACAATACTGACAAATTCCCTCCAAAATATTTGAGTGATGCTTTTCTCAATCATCAGTGTTATTGCACAATCGATAATGGATCTGTTTCTTCTTTCATCAATCCCATTTTGCTGTGGTGTTCTTGGTGCAGAAACCTATCTTTTAATTCCACGCTCATTGCAAAAGTTAGTGAATTCATCAGAAAAAAATTCTCCTCCTTTATCTGATCTTAAGCATTTTAGTTCCCTACCACTTTGTTTTTCTATAATAGCTTTATACCATTTAAACATCTTGAATGCTTCTGATTTTTCTTTTAAGAACATAAATGTCATCATTCTAGAATAATCATCTACAAAGAGAATGAAATATCTATCACCATAGTAACTCGTTGTTCTCATTGGTCCACATAGATCAGTATGGACTAATTATAGAATAGCATTAGATGTATGGGTTTTTCTCTTGAAACTAGACTTTGTCATTTTACCTTTTTGACAATTCTTACACATGATATGGTTTGGCTTTGACATGCTTGGTAAGCCTCTTACTTTCATTTTATTGCTTATTTTAATCATGTTGTCAAAATTCACATTACATAACCTTTTATGCCACAACCATATGTCTTCGTTTCTAGTCATTAAACAAGTGGTTTTTATATCATCAAGATAGAATAGGTTACCTTTTATTTGTTCACCATTTCTAATCAACCTTCCTGATTCATTAAAGATCTTTGTATTTTTTTTTTCTCAAATGCAACTCGGTGACCTGTGTTATTCAGCTGTGAAACACTCAATAGATTATAGTTAAGTCCTTTTACCCAGTATACATTTTCACATCTAATTAGATTATTCAACATTATGTTTCCTTTACCTTCAACTAGACAAGGTGAGTAATTACCCATTCTTACTGATCCACCATTATAGTACTCAAAAGTTTCAAACTCTTATTTATCACCTGTCATGTGGTGAGTGCAGCCACTATCTATAATCCATACATCATTCTTACTAACCTTAGATATGAGTGCAGTCTCAACATACCTTTCCTCTTCATCTGAATCATCCTTCGTGGCTACAAATACCATCTCGATATCTTCATTTTATTTGGTGTCAGTATCTCAAGCTCTATTCTCAGCCAGGTAACAAGATTTCTTCCCTTTGTCATTGTTGTCTCGGGTATCTCTTCTGTCAGATTGTCAGTTGCTTCGGTAACCTCTTTTGTCACTTCTGCCAAACTTCTTTTCATATGATCTATCATTAATTCAGTCATCTTTTCTTTTTTTAGGACATGTAGCAACAAAGTGTCCAATCTCTTTACAATTAAAACATACAAGTGGAAATTTACCTTTGTATCCACCTTTGCCTCTCTGCAATATTCTATCCATTAGTGCTTCAATCTCATCAAGTCCTTGGTTGTCACTATCACTTTCACTATCATTTCTCATAGTGTGTTTATGACTTGATTTACTTATTTTCAAAGAAGATTTGAATGCAGACTCAATAGATGGTAAGACACTGTTATCAAAGTCATTCATCTCAAATGAAATATGTCTTCCAACCAAACTATCTAGAGTGACATTGTTATTTTCTACTACTCTCATTTCTTGTATAGAAAATACTCTAATAGCATAAACATGCAGTAAGGTTCTTAATATTTTACTTACCACTATTTCTTCTTCAAGTACACCTCCAACTCATCGGATAAAATTGACTACCTCTTTGATTTTGTAGCTGTACTGAGTGATATTTTCTCCTTCTCTCATTCTTAGGTCATCAAATTTACCTCTTAGGATTTCTTCCTTTTCTCTTAGTGCATTAGCATCTCCTCCATGTACTAGCTTCAATTTGTCCCACATTTTCTTTGCAGAGGTGCATGTTTTAACATCTTCAAATTCAACATCGGAGAGTGAGGAAGCAAGTTCTATCATCATAGAATTATGCTCATTATTTTCTCTTAATTGATCAAGTTTGTGAGGTCTTGTAGGAAACACATATTCAGTATCCAAGTATTGAGTAACATCATTTCCAATACCTGATAGGTGGAGTCTTATCCTACTTTTCCATGATGCAAAGTTGTCCTTGTTCAACTTAAACACATCATGTTTTCTCATCTTGTGATCTTTTGCTTAGGACTTGCAACCTTCCTTCTAAGTACACAAGCTCTGATACCTATTGTTAGAATAACTGAGAGGGGTGGGAGGGGGGGAGGGGTGAATCAGTGGCCTCAAAAATATTCCAATAAATTAACCCAAAAACTTATTACCACAATTATAAGCTTCTAGTTATCTTCAGTCCTACACGATGCATGCCTTTAGATTATCTTCTCAAATAACTACTGCTCGGAGTTCATTGTTAAATCTTATTCTTAATCTTTACCAATTAGCAGTCTATCATTTGCCAAAATACAATAAATAACTTAGTGTTTACAGATCAATCCTGTTTTAGTAATGTGTAAAGAAAAACATCAAAGCAATGACTCATAAACATATTTGACACATAGATGTTTAATGTGGAAACCCAGTTAGGAGAAAAATCACTTGGGACCAGTAAACCAGCATTTTCACTCTTCTAAAGTGAGCTCGATGAAGAGCCAACCCTGTTAAAGGTTACAAACACACTGTTAAGTGCGACCTTGTTAGAGGATTTATCACTAACAGTTAATCACTTGATATCTAAAATTTCACTATGTTATCTTCATGAATTAACCTTTTAATACTCCTTGGGATGTATCTCAATATATAAAGGATTGTTAGATCCTACTTGGTTAAGAGACTTTCTGATCTAATGGTTAAACTGAAATAGTATATGATCTGTTCATATAAACAACTTAGACTTGCAGATGTTCAAATCTATTGTAAGCTCATAATACCTTTCTGATCAATGTTTTCTTTCAATACCTTTTCTCTACTTCTTTCTACTCGGTGATGATGTGCTTCTCTTTTGATCGGTGTCCACATAAATATTTAGCTCTGTTCTTTAGCTTGATTGATTAGGAATGTATGAAGTCTTTCTTCACCAGTATCTCTTCAACATCCTCTTCTATATTCACCCCTTTTTTGAAATGAATTATCTTGTCTCTTTATAGACATGATTTTATTGTTTCTATGTCCTTGACTTTCTTGTTCTTGGCGTGATCCGCAATTCTCTTTATTTTTTATTTAAATATTTACTTCAGTTTTATCCCATAGATTTCTCTTTGACAACTAGAATAAAATAGCTTTAAAACTATCGCTTATGTCTGGCTTTTAACTTGTCGATGAAAACAATGTTATCAACCAGTTAACTCTATATTTAGCTCTTTCCATCTAAGTCTTTTGTCATTTCTGAACTTAAGTTCTTTTTGGTGTTTAACTCCTTGTTAGCTTCGGTCTTGACTTCAATTGTCCTCAAGAATCTCTGTCTATCAGGGTTGTCTGTCTGCGGGTTACACTGTGGTTTTTCTCATCGGTAATACTTGCTCAAGTTTCTTGCTCGGGTATCAGTGCGACTTTCCTCTCAGGGTTATCTATCCATCGGAGTGCACTGTTCGTCAGTGTCTGTTGTCACTTACTGCATACTGAACTTATATGCATTACTGAAAGCATAACCTTTATCTCTCTAGTTCTTTGAACTCTTTGACACTATGTATATAACCAATCAAATTATATCAAGTTGACATCAATTATAATACAATACATTAACTGATTTAATATCTTGCATTAACTTTCTATAGCTTGGTGATCATCAACTTAACATCTTCAAACATTCAATTAGTTATGGTTCATCAACAGCTTGCTATTTATAGAGAACTAACTATATTGGAATCCTTAAAGATTAAGGATGCAACAAGCTTCAGATGGATAGACCTAACCCTAAAGGTACTAAAAGACAAAATTACAATTAGACCATCAAGCGGTGGAATGACAAAATAAGTAGAAGCTCATATCTGATTTCCAAATCTTGGATAGCTGGCACCTTTGTCTGTAGATATTCTGGATAACCTCTTGTAGTTATTGTGAGACCTAGTGACCACCAATACAGGCTAACTTACACTATTGTTATTGATGACTATCCTCCCTATGCTCATAGATCAGGTTCTAGGTGCCTCTTCACTCCTCATCCAATTCATCTAGGTCAATGGCTCAAGGATTTTTCTTCTTGGGATTTGTGCTGACATCCCATTCTACAACCTCTGCCTTTGAAGGCCAATTAAAGCTCTGAATATTCTGTAATTGTTCCTTTTGTCTGTCCTATCTGGCATCTATGATGAGCTTGACATCTATTACAAACTTAATGAAATCTGTTTCTACTTTAAAAGCCTCATGCAAGGTCTTATTGAACCCATTCATATCCAATGCAACATTATCTATTATAAATGCCTCCTTAAGAGGTAATAAGGTATCAAATTCACTCCTCCAATCTTATATTGCTTTAAAATTATTATCATCTCCCTTTATTGGAGGAATAAATCTATTATAATATGGCTCGAACATGCTGATCCTGGCTTGTATCTGATTTTCCTTGCCTTTGAAGAAAGACAAAGTGGCTCCAATCTGCTCAATTTCTTCTCCTACCTGAGTGAAAATCTTAGGGAGATCTGCCCTATGTGGCTGTAAGGCTCCTAGCCTTTCAAAAAGTGATGTCATGCCTAGGCAAGTTCCAAAATAAGGACTTAAACTTGTAATATGGTTATTGACCTCTATTTCTAGGTCAGGTATCTTATTTTAAGCATTATGCACCAAATCAAATTTTCCGTTTAGGATATTAATCCTATATTGCAGGATCTTCCACAAGGCTTCCAATACCACTTTATTTTGATCCTTATCTGCTTTCTATGTTCCTGCTGAAATATCTTCTGTAGTCTCAGTCTGAGCATCTACAACCTATTTGCGAGGAGCAAGAATAACCTTGGGGGCCTCTTGTAATTTTTTATTCAGTTCCTGCACCTTCCCTTCTAATGCCTTGATCTTAATCAGACATACTTCCCTGTCCTTTACTATGGCACTTGATTAATCAAAAATATTTTGATATCTCTTGGACATCTGCTTTGTTTTAGCTTCATTCAGATGTGCAAAATGGGTAAGAGCTTGGGATATTTCCAAGTCACCAGTATTATGGATAGACCAAATGCTCTTATCCCCATTCATTTTCTCTTGTACATTGATTAAAGATGGCTTATGTGTCTTAGGTGCTAATGACCACATAGCTAAAGTTTGGGATCGTGGATCATATCCACATCCTCTGATCATTTCTCCAATATGTGTCTCTGAGGACAGATTTGCATCAGGTTGCATTCTGATCTGATCAATTATAAAGGCTAAAGCAAGATCCCAACTAGGTACAAGCAACATTCCACTTGATTTAAATATTTGCCTAGCTTCATTAGGTGTCATGGTTTCAGTTTCAGGGTCATATGCTTGCAGAGCCTGCAAAGCTTCACTTGGCACTGAACCCTCCTCTGTTAGTTGTAATTGTGCCCCTACCTCTTGCTACTTTATCCAGATCAAGAAATTCTTGAACTCCTCTATTTTGATGAATGCATCATCTGTCAAGAATTCCTCTTTGTGAATTTCTCTTTCATCTTGGCATAGAAAGAGAGGTATTTAAACCTTTTTTTCATCATCCTACTTCACTTTCTTTCCTTCCCTGATTGCTTTCCTAAGGTGATGGTCATATGCTCTATTACCAGTTATTATAGAACTCACCTTATCCTTTTTCTTCTCCTATACCTTGGCATGGGAAAGCACCCCTGGTTCCACTTTCTATTTCTTTGTAGGGGGCTCATCAGTCACCTCAGTGTCAGGCACCTTTGTAAGGTCTCTGTCTATACTTCTCTCTATTGAGGGTGGCTGATCCATGGGAGGAGGACTATGAACTGAATAGCCTCCTTCACTATCTTCATCATATTTTGAAGAAGAGTGCTTCTTCTGGCATCTCTCCTTGTCTTCTATTAGCCCCTCAAGATAATTATACAAGGTATTGTAAGACTATCATTTTGTTGAGTCTTTGTAAGTAGGGTAATCCAGGAAAGAAACCTCCAAAGGGAATCCCCTTTTTCATTATTTATTGTTCTAGAATTACCAGATCCTGATACTGATATGCCCTTCTTGCCACCTCATCTTCCTCCAAAATATTTCTTATGAGGTCCTCTTCCCCACATTCTTCATGCTCTTTGATAGGAGTGATAGTGGGAGTTAGAAATTTATTGGCACTCTTTATGAATCCCTATTGGTCTATATACCTATATAGGGCCACACTCATTCTGTAATGACCCAACCACTTACTCATTGGATCATACGATCTTTTTCCAATACTGAAATTGGTAACCTTGAATTGTCTGGGTGTAAATGTACCTTTCCTATGGGGATCCAGGTGCTCTTTATCAGTCCACATTAATTGCCAGATAAACTCCATTATAGCTATCCTTGGTGGCACAAATTTGGGAAATATATGTGGGGACTGGGAACATCCATAGACCCTCATCAAAGTAAACTTCTTCCCATAGTAGAAATCTCCCTACTTATGATCCACTTTTCACTTATCAACATACTGACAAGGCCCGAGAAGTCACAATACCCTAATTGGCAACCTGATCATATCAACACCTAGGAGATTTAGAATTGGATATGAAATCCAATTCTGATAGCCACAAAACTCATGTTGATTGGAAGTAAAATTCCACAACCCTAACCCACATTTGCATAAGGTTTTGCTTGCCATGGAACATCATTCTTGGTCTTAAATTATGCACGTCCATGCTATTGATATTGAAATATAAAATTAAGTACATTAGAATGGAATAATGCAAAAAATTAGGGTTTGGTTTAGTGAGGACATCTATAAGGCCTTGATGTATTTGATCTATAACATACTGAATATAATAAGTATTAGCATGAGAATTCTGCATGTCCAAGATAATCATCAATAAATCTGTAGATACCCTGTCACTGCCCCCATCTTTTCCCAAAACCCTTCAAAATGCATAAGCAATGTACTTCACATAATGACTCAAATCCTTAAAGAAATATGGGGCAGTAGAGTTTGGTATGGAAAATATATAGTTCCCATTTGATTTGGGCACATGACCCTGGATTAATTTGGCAACAATAGTGTCCTCTCTGACATATTGATTCTCTAATTTCTTTAGGTCAATCTCTGTAGTACATGGATGATAGATATCAAAATCCTTCATAAATGAAACCCTATCTGATGTAACCAAAGCTGATCTATCACTCTTCTTAATAGTTCTAGATAGAGAATCATATTTCCTAGCTAGCTCTATAAGAAAATCTATGTCTACAAAGGCATCTGGAACAACTAACTTAGATAACCCTGATGTCTGTGGATTGGAATTGGAATTGCCTTATCCCCATTACTATAAATATAATTCAATAGATGATAGCTAGAAAAACCAAGAGTACATGCATCTCTACAATTTTCTTTATCATCAACAAGGAGTTCATCATTTACCTTTTTCCCTTAACTGGTTACAGGTAGTAGAGCCACAAACTCATTAGAATAGTTTATTTATCCCTTCTGATCATCCTCTGCATTTCCACTTCTCCCATTGGTAGAAGCTCCACTTGGTGTTTCTTGAATCATTCTAATTGATCTTTACTGAACACTGCTGCTTTCTGATACAAAATTCTCCTTACAACTAGCCCTGAAACCTAGACAATTACTCACTGCTAAAAGCACTAAAAATTATGCAATTTCTAGCTCTACACTGAAAACTTCAGTAAGTTGGAATGAACAAAGGAAACATCTATTTATTTTTGAGAAATCAATGCACTAGTCTTGTCAAGATCATGAGATTGTTTCTCAGTCACTTCTGTCATTACTCTGCGTGCCTTGATATCAATTTCTCTTAGCTGTGGCACCTGAAGTTGACAGGTACTTTGAATTTTAAAAACCAACTAGGATAGGTCATGAGTATTTTTTTCAATTTTAAAACATTATTATAAGCGATTAAGCCTTAAAATCAATCGTGATTGGCTGGTTTTCTTTTTCTTTTACAGCTCTGTGTATGCTAGAAACCTACCTGTTCGGAGCACGCTCAGACATGAAAATGTTAGATGTAAATCATTTAAACTACACTAACATGTCTAAAAAGCATACTCTAAAACAACAATGGCTTCCATCATAACCTTTGATGAGCTGAACAAGGGCACCCAATACCTTGTTGATTTACTCTTAGAGATGTTATGTGGGTGTGCTCTCCCAACACAATATCATAATCCCACTATTAATCTATTGAATGCAAATTAATGATGGATGAAGAGCTCAAGAACAAGTATGAGGAACTTGTCTCGAGCCTCCACCAAATGATGGAAATGAAAATGCAAATTATACTAATATGTTATGCAAGATCAAATGAAAACTAGAAACTAGATTCATTAACCATTATGCCTAAGATGTGATTTCTAGATTATCTAAAGCATGAACATGAAAAACACTCTTAAAATTCTAGTACTAAATTAGCATGATAACAATGCATAAAATGAGAGATGATTTGCTCTTGAGAAAGGCCTCTATTTATAGAGTTTTTGGAGGAGAGAGAGGGCTTGGATGAGGTGGAGCTCATGTGGCATCCACATA
>MU228474.1:131091-176481 GCA_018584345.1 Thuja plicata | reverse complement strand
GACACATAAGCCATGCAAGAAGCCCACTTTGCTCACACATGTGTGAGCAACTTTGGATGTGATGGGTCAAAGTGTACTTAAAGTACACATGTGAAGGATCTTGTAAGAAGGTGTAAGAGGGTGTAAGAGTTTTAGACTAATGAGACACTTTTAGAAAGTGTAAGAAGGTGTCATCATAGGTGTAAGAAACCTTGTTGGCACCAAATTATAATTATTTGGAAAAGTCAATTTTTTGGAAATTTGCTCACACATGTGTGAGCAAATAATTAGGACTTTAATTGGTGTAGGAATCAAGAAATTAGATTAATTAACCTTAGTTAATTAATAGATAGGTCTATTTGGTGAGAGTGATGTGAGGTAGGGTAGGATCTAGGTTCAAATTAGCTTAATCTAAATTTAAAATTTAGATTAATTGTGGTTTAGTAGAATTAAGTCATGTGGAGGAATAAATAAATTATAAATTTATTTAAAAGGGAATTAATGAGGGGTAATGTATTAAATAAGATTTAATACATCAAAAACGGTAGTATTTGAATTAAATTTAAATACTAAGGAAAGTGAATCATATTTAATTAAATAAATTTAATTTAATAGATAGGAGAATATAACAAATATAATTAATTAAAATTAACTATAATGTTATGGGAATATTAATTGAATTAATATAAGGACGATTTTAGACATCTACAAGCTCAACAAATCTCTTGCACTATGTCAAGATCTTTTCTATTTGATAGAATAGCTTTTTACTTCATGGCATGTGAACAAACCCATGCAACTTTACCTTAGCCTTATCGCAGTTCCTTTTGGAGATTGTGTGAATTTATTGTCTCTTAGTCACTGAGAGTTTAGCTTTACCTTGGTTTCATCTTGAGATTCAACGTACACCACAGGATCTAAATCCTATCAATGATTTAGATCTCTCTTATTAACCCAACTCTCAGCGTAACTTAACCTTTCTTCTAATAGAGATCACGCGACTGAGAAAATTTGAAGTCGCTGAAGGTTTTGATTTACCATGAGTTTGTTTAGAGATTTCATGCTAGACATATGATTAACTATTGATCAACGGCCTACGCTGAGTCTCTTAATCATTTAGTATTTACTGAATCTATCTGGAGATTATGCAACTACCGTTGTGTTAGGAATAATAGTCCACAAGACAACTGAGAGGGGAGGTGAATCAGTTGTAGTATAGATTATTAAACTTTAAACTTTATAAACCAAATCTGCAAATGTAAATGATAACA
This sequence comes from Thuja plicata, assembly GCA_018584345.1. Classification (NCBI taxonomy): domain Eukaryota; kingdom Viridiplantae; phylum Streptophyta; class Pinopsida; order Cupressales; family Cupressaceae; genus Thuja; species Thuja plicata. The sequence continues at coordinate 175,231 of MU228474.1, read as the reverse complement.
CAGTAAATTCCAACACCATAACATAATAATTGTTGTCGAGGAAACCCTATTAAAGGTAACACCCTAGTGGGAATTAAAACCCACAAATAATGTACTGAGAGTATAGTATCCCTGTTAAAAGATATTAGCCATGTTAGGAGCTTATTTACAACATTACAGTACACAGTCCCTGTTAGGAGACAGACCCTGTTAGGAGTCAAAGAAAATAGTAGGCTCAATGCCAAGGCACACTTTCCAAAGAAGGTTAAAGCCACCCTCAAGGATTTACAATCTGAATCAAGTGTATAAAGAAAATACACAATCCAGTGAACTGTCTGATAGCAACTATCATTGCTTGGTCAATTCCAATGAAGTATCAACTTTTCTCTATATCCAACAGTAAAAAAGCTTCACAACTTCCACACATCTTTGTCCTTATTCTCTATCACATCTTCTCCACAAGAAAATATCACTCATATATACCCTCTTACAATAATTCATTAGGTCGCCCAGTTAAGCTTTCCTAATACAAAATTAACTAGGTCGGCCAATTAAGGTTTTCTATCATACAAATAATTACATAACCCCTTGCTAAGATACACACAGTACCTATAACAAGTAAAAATCATTTAAAATCCATCCCATATACTTCCAGATCTACAATCCATGCTCATAATTAATTTTACACGCTACATGTTTGAAGTCGGCCAGGAACTAGGTCTTCTCCAGAATACACGCCACAACTGAAGTCACCAATATCCAAAAAAAATTGAACTCAACTCATTATTCCAACATATGTCAAATATCCACCATTAAGCTTGCATGATCTGAAATATCTTTGCCAAAAAGATATACCCAAAACACAGAGACCTGCTCTTACTAGAATCACAGTTACAGTCCAGAAAACCAGTTTTCACCAAATCAACTGTAACATCCATAGTATGCAACATAAAGCCAAGTGACTTTAGGAATAAGGTAAAATCTCATCCTTCTACATAAATCCAACTTTGATCATTTTAAAACATCTATAAAGTGTCCGTACACTCCTTCCAGTCAAGTAACCAGTTTGTCTTCTCCACAGAAATATATGTTGACATTAGTGACAAAACATGAATATCAACAACATGATCAGTAACCAAAACTGATATCATCCAACCATATCCCCCTTTGGCATTGATGAAAACATATGGGAAAATCCATATGCATCAACCCAAAAGTACTCTCTCTCTCAATACAATCTTCTTAATATCCTCAACACAAATCTTCCCAAAACAGTAGGGATTTTCACATAGATTCCTTCCCCCTTTGGCAGCAATGGAAAAGGGTTCCATAACTCATTTGTAGTATTTTGTAATATGTATCTTTTCCAAATATTCATGTCTAATTAGCTAGGTGCAAGATCACCCAAGTGTACTCCATAGTATTCTTCTGCGATCACTCCCCCTAAGGAGTAGATCCATACGTCAAGTCTAGAGAATGATATAGCTCTGAGATCCACTGGACTGATGCACATCTACATCATTTAGTTATGACTGGGAGGGGCCATCACCCCAAGCATGCCTCTGAGATATTCAAAAGCATCTTTTTGAAAAGGTTTAGTAAATATATCTGCTATCTGTTCCTTGGTGCTAATATACTCCAGTTTAATCTCTTTATCTACTACCTTCTCCCTCAAGAAATGATACTTAATAGAAATATGTTTAGTCTTTGAATACATTACATGATTCTTTGACATATTCACTGTGCTAGTGTTATCACAATGGATAATCACTGGTTCTTTGAAAATTATTCCAATGTCCTCTAGCATTTGTTTCATCCAAATGACTTGTGTATAGTTTATTACAGTAGCAACATACTCTGACTCAGCAGTAGATTGAGAAATACAGTTCTGCTTTTTGCTCAACCAAGAAACTAGCCTTTTCCCAAGGAAAATACACCACCACTTGCACTCTTCCTGTCATCCACATTACCTGCCCAATCAACATCAGTAAAATTCTGCAATGTAAAATCATCAGATTTTTCATACCATAATCCATATTCTACTGTCCCTTTCAAATATCTGAAAATTATTTTTACAACAGGAAAGTGTGTCTCTTTAGGATTTTCCTGATATCTAATAACAACTCCAACTACATTGGTAATATCTGTTCTAGTGTGTGTTAGATATTGTAGACCTCCAATCATTGATCTTTACTTAGTCTGAACAACACTTTGAGTCTCATCACTATTAGTCACTTTGTTTCCTATCACCATAGGTGTTCCAACAAGTTTACAAGCTTCCATTCCAAATTTCTTCAACATTTCCTTAAGATACTTGGTTTGAGATATAAAAATTCCATTCTTACTATGATTAATTTGCAAACCAAGAAATTTTTTTTATCTCACCAATCATTGACATTTCAAACGGATTCTCCATTTCTTTAGCAAACTTCTTACTCATTTTATCATTGCCTCCAAAAATGATATCATCAACAAAAACTTCTATAATTAGGATTCCATCATCATCTGTTCTCAAATACAAATTACTGTCTGCATTAAATTTTTTGAAACCAAGATGAAATAGATATTTATCTAGTCTTTCATACCATGCCCTTGTTGCTTGTTTCAGTCCATACAATGCCTTCTTCAGTCTGCAAACCATGTTTTCATCATTTGTCAAAGGAAAACCATCAGGTTGCTCAATGTACACTTCTTCTTCTAGATCACAATTCAAGAATGTTGACTTGACATCCATCTAATAAACCTTAAAGTCTTTATGTGTAGCATAAGAAAGGAATAGTCTCACAGCTTCCAATCTAGCAACATGAGCAAATGTTTCTTCATAGTCTCTACCTTCTTTTTGTGAGTAGCCTTTATATACTAGTCTAGCCTTGTTTCTTACCACTATAATCACCTAAAAATGGTCACCTAAACCCTAGACCCCCAACCTCAGCAATTAATCAAGAAACCCTAATCTTGATTATACCTAAGTCCTAAATCAAATAGGCAATTATCAAATTCAAACTGATCTGACCTAAACCCTAGGTCCTAATCGATCATTGTACTTGATTAATTAATTAATTCCTAAAATCACATTACATTGGAAAATAAAATTTATACTATTATTTAATTGATATTATGACATATTAATTAAATAAAAATACAAAATTGTCAATTAAATCAAAAAGGAATTAAATTAATTATAAAAACATAAATGTGCATCCAAAATCAATTAATTTATTAAAAATGCATATGACATCATCAAATCAAGTTAACTGATTTATCAAAATGGAAACAATCCAGTTCCACTCAGTTAACTGATTCTCCAGTGTTTATCATTTTGGAAACATTTTAGTTAACTATGAACTGATTTTAGAAGTTTCCAAAATAACTGATTAGTCAGTTCAGTCAACTGACTCTCTCAACCAATCGAATCACTTGCACATGGATTGTGCTTCTTCAATCGAATCTAAGCTACTCTTTTTGTTCGATCTCGACCGTCGATTCGAGAGAGATTTCTATAAAAAAGAAACTCTTTTCTCTCACAAAGGATCCTAATCTTTTATCTAATGTTATTATGCTACATTTTCATCTTAGCTTTCAAGCATTTTAGCTTTCATTTATTTATATTGTTGTTTATTACTTTCAAAGCATGCAAATCAATCTAACTTAGAGCACACTTTATTTTGGGCTTAAAACTGAATCTCTCATATTTCAATTTGGTGCTTATAAAATGAATCTTAATCAGCTTTGGATGAACAACAAATTGCATAATCATTTAGATTAATCAACATTTTACTTTCAGCATATAGCTTTTAAATCCTTCATTTAGGTTAGTGTGTAGTCACTGAGCTTGCAATAATCTGAGAGCAAGCTCATACTCCTACCTTCTAGAAGGCAACAGGTCAACTCTTTTAGACATGCAGGATGAATGAATCCATATTCATTCCTGTATGCAGCTGAAGTACAATGACCATGTTGAAGTGTATGGCTAAATTAGAGGCCCACATTTAGCTATCACAACCACTGTGCCTTCCTCATCCATCTTGTTTCTGAAAACCCATTTAGTACCAATCATATTTTTGTTCTTAGGTCTTGGAACCAATTCCCAAGTATTATTTTTCTTTATCTATTCTAGTTCTTCTTCCATGGCTTTAGTCCAAGATCCATCTCTATTTGCTTCATCAGTAGTCTTTGTTCAGCTTGAGAAATCAAACAAATTTCATCTCTAGCTTTGGATCTAGTCATCATCCCTTTGTTTGCATCACCAATAATTTGATCTTCAGGATGGTTCTTCTTGACATACCTTGGTGTTTTCAATATCTCAATAGCTTTAGTCTATTCTTCTTCTTCAATCTCACTCTCAATCATCAAAGGTCCTTTAGGTTTAGCAGCAACCTCTTTTGTTTCTGTTATCTGACCACAATCATATATCCTTTCCTGAATTTTAAAATTTTCATCTATCCTCACATTGGCGCTTTCAATCAATTTCCTCAATCTCAGATTGAAACATTTATATGATTTACTCTTAGTTGAATAACCAAGAAAGATTTATTCATCACTGCTAGCATCAAACTTGCCTATCTCATCATCTCTCTTGATATAACATTTACTTCCAAATATTCTAAAATATTACACAGTAGGTGTACGATCAAATCATAATTCATAAGGATTTTTACTTGTACCTTCTCTGATTTGAATTCTGTTCAATGTGTACACAACAGTGCCAACTACTTCTCTCTAGTGAAAATGTGACACATTTCCTTCCAGCAGCATAGTCCTTGCAGCATCTAATATGGTTCTGTTTCTTTGCTATGCTATCCCATTTTGTTGTGGAGTTCTAGGGGCTGAAGCCTGTCTGTGTATACCATTTTCTTCACAGTATGTATTAAATATCTCTAATGTAAACTCTCCTCCTCTGTCTGATCTCAAACACTTCATATTTAAACCATATTCATTCTCAACTTTTTCCTTGAATAACTTGAACTTGTCAAATGCTTCAGATTTCTCTCTTAAATATGTAACCCACATCATTATAGAAAATTTATCAACCAAAAGTATAAAATACCTTTCACCATAGTATGATCTTGTTCTTGTAGGACCACACAGATATGTATGCACCAGATCCAACTTTCCTTTTGCTGAATAATCTTTGCTCTTGAAAGTGCTTCTAGTTTGTTTCCCCATAACACATTCTCTATACATAGTGTTAGATGGTTTTACAATTCTAGGTATATCTCTTACTACTTTTGTCATACTTGCCTTCACAATGTTATCAAAATTAACATGACAAAATCTTCAGTGCCATAACCAACTTTCATCAACCTTCGCAATAAAAAAATAAGCTTCAGATGTGTTTAGTTCAAATACATTACCTCTAGATTTAGTACCAGATGCTATCAAGGCTCCTATTTTACTCTTGATTTAACATTTCCCATTAATGAAGTTCAGTTGATAACCCTTGTCCACTAGCTATCCAACACTCAACAAATTATGCTTAAGTCCATCAACAAGTAATACATTGTTAGTGTTAGTCTTTCCATCCAAAGAAATAGATCCAACTCCAACAATAAGTTTAGGAGTATTGTCACCAAATCTAACAACACCACCATCATGTATTTTCAAACTCACAAACTTGTTTTTATCTCCAGTCATATGATGTGAACAACCACTATCTATGATCCATTCAGATTTCTTTTCAACTCAGGATACTAAAGATTTTTCTTCATGCACAGGTTCATCATCCTTAATAGAAATAAATCCAATTTCATCATAGTCATCATCCTCATCATCAGATATACCCTCAGTAGCATAATAACATTCCTTTTCCTTTGAGTACTTAGACTTGAAAATTTTAGGTTTGTTCTTTGGAATTCTTGTAGGACATCTAGATGCAAAATGACCAATCTTGTTACATGAAAAACATTTCAAAGATAATTTTCCTTCAAATTATCCCTTACCTCTCTTTTCTCTTCTATCAATCAGTGCCAAAACTTCATCTAGCTTCCTTTCTTCTTCCTGTATTTGTTCCCATTCATCATCATAGGCTCCAAGTTCTTATCTTAAGTCACTACTGCTCGTGCTTCCATTTCCAAGTAAGATCCTTTTGTTCTTTTGCATGGTTGCCTTGAATGCCAACTCAACTTTAGGTAAAGTGTCTCCCAATTCTGTGGCCTCAAATGTAGTTAGCTTGCCAATTAACATCTCTCTGGTGAATTTCAGTGTCAAAGGTATGATCTCCTCTATGGCCTAAACTTTAGTTCTATATGCAGGTGTCAAAGATCTAAATATCTTTGCAATCACTTCTTCCTCACTGTAAGTTCCTCTAGATCTCCTAATACTAGTAACAACTTCAATAACTCTCTATGCATATGCTCTCATGTTCTCATCTTCAATGATTCCATCTATGTCTTCCAGTTCTATAACTCTTCTTTCTTTGTAAACTTGTCTCTAACATATAGTGCTTCCAGGCTTGTCCAAATTTCATGTGCAGAGTCCAAATTTTTTACTTCAGTAAATTCTCTTTCTGATAGTGCACCGATCAAAGATTCCCTTGCAACCATATTACATGAAAATAGCTTCTTTTCATCTTCAGTGGCTTTCTCTAATTTATCCTTAGTCACTACCTTCTCTTTATTCTTTGTCATCATCCAGTAATCAATTCCCAAACATAGTAAGTGTGTTCTCATCTTGTTCTGCCAACTGTCAAAGTTTTCAAGATCAAACTTTGGACTATCCTTCCTATAGTAAGTCATCTTCAGAATCACCTCAAGCTATTAAAATTTCTCTCTGAGGACCACTAGCTCTGATACCAATTGTTAGGAATAACAGTCCACAAGACAACTGAGAGGGGGGTGAATCAGCTGTAATATAGATTATTAAAATTTAAACTTTATAAACCAAATCTGCAAATGTAAATGATAACACAGTAAATGCCAACACCATAACACAATATTGTTTGTCAAGGAAACCCTGTTAAAGGTAAAACTCCGGTGGGAATTAACACCCACAAATAATATACTAAGAGTATAGTATCCCTGTTAAAAGATATTAGCCCTGTTAGGAGCTTGTTTACGACATTATAGTACACAGTCCCTGTTAGGAGTCAAATAAAATAGTAGCTTCACTGGCAAAGGCACACTACCCAAAGAAGGTTAAATCCACCCTCAAGGATTTACAATCTGAATCAAGTGTATAAAGAAAATACACAATCCAGTGAACTGTCTGATAGAAACTATCATTTCTTGGTCAGTTCCAATGAAGTATCGACTCTACTCTGTATCCAGCAGTCAACAAGCTTCACAGATTCCACACATCTCTATCCTTATTCTCTATCACATCTTCTCCATAATAAAATAAAACTCATATATACCCTCTTACAATAATTCTTTAGGTCGCCTAGTTAAGCTTTCCTAATACATAATTAACTAGGTCGGCCAATTAAGGCTTTCCATCATATAAATAATTACATATCCCCTTGCTAAGATATACACAGTACCTATAACAAGTAAACATCATTTACAATCTATCTCATATACTTCCAGATCCGCAATCCATGCTCACAATTAATTTTACACGCTACATGTCTGAAGTCGACTAGGAACTAGGTCCTCTCCAGAATACACACCACAACTAACGTTGCTAGTATCCAAACAATAATCAAACTCAACCCATTATTTGAACATATGTCAGCTATCCACTATTAAGCTCGCATGATCTGAAATATCTTTTCTAGAAAGATATACCCGAAACACAAAGACCTTCTCTGTCTAGAATCACAGTTACAGTCCAGAAAACCTTTTTTCACCAAATCAATTATAAAATACACAGTATGAAACATAAAGCCAAGAGACCTTAGGAATAAGGTCAAAACACATCCTTCTACATACATCCAACTTTGATTGTTCTGAAACATCCGTACAGTGTCCGTACACTCCTTCTAGTCAAGTAGCCAGTCTGTCTTCTCCACAGAAATATATGTTGACATCAGTGACAAAACATGAATATCAATAGCATGATCAGTAACCAAAACTGATATCATCCAACATGTTGATTTCCTTTTAATCTAATGGTTTGCACTGAATCTCCCAAGATTTAACCTTAACTGCAGTTTGTCATGAGATCACGCGATTGCAAGCTATCTCTAAGTCGCCAGATAAATTTATTAACCATGGGTTTTCTTTGATACTTCACGCACACCACAAATCTTTGAATAAATTAAATATGTGTCAGCATCTGATTCATTATCTTTAAATCGCTAGACAATCCTTGACCTTTTGACTTCCCTCAGCAAGTCAGCGCCAACCACAAGATTTGATCTTAATCTGCGGTTCAGATTCACTCACATCAAAACTTAACCTAGCTCTGTCTTAACCATAACTAACAATAGTTCATATGGAGACTAAGTGATTGAGTGAATCTCTAAGTTCTTGAACAAATCATCTAACTCGGGTCCTATTTAGAGATTAAGCGCTAGCCCTCAGATCTTACTTCCATCAACGACTAACATTAAGTCTCTCAATCTTTATGTACTTCATCAAATCCTTCTGAGATCATGTGGTAACCCTTGATTTATTTTCAATCTGACGGTCTGCGCTGAGTCTCAAAACCTTTCACTTAACTGCACTTTGCTTCTGAGATAACACTAATACATTATCTCTAAGTCTCAAAAAGAAACTTTACTTCACTAAATCTTAACCCAGGTTTATCTAGCGACTGCGTGACAAACCTTATCTCTGAATCACTGAAACAATCTTTAACTCATGGGTTTATCAAGAGATTAAGTGCACGCTATTAGATTAAGTAAAAAATGACACAATATCTATGGCTATCTCTAAGTCACCAAAAGAAACCTTGACTTTATCATTTTTTTAGAGATTTCACACTAGCCACAGGATCTGATCTAGATCAACACTCACATTTAAACTCCCAATCTTTGAAAGCATATTATTTACCTTTCGAGATCACACAACCAAAGTTTTGCACTGAGTCTCCAAACAAAAATGAATATTCAAAAATGTTTGAGAGATTAAGCGTCTGACTTAAAACATGAAAAGGGCATATGACTTAAATCACTTAAGTTTCATGAAAAAGGTAACTTCAAATTAGAAACAAGCTGTGAAGAACTAGGGTTTTTTCTCGACAAGGATAAAAGATGACCTAGGGCCTAGGGTTTCTCATTTCTTATTGCTTTCATTTCTCATAGATCAACATCTACATGAAAATTTGATAGTACTCTGGAAAGGTCTTGACATTTCAGGCAAAATTAACACTGGGACGCCAAAAATTTTATAGCAAGACTCAAAATAAGAAATATACCCAACTATGGCTCTTTCTGAGGATGCTTGAATGCAAGTTCAGAGCAAGAATCACAAATCTATGGGAGGTAGACCACAAATAACTAACCTACTACAAAAAGAAAACACCCAACTGGAAGGAAACACACAATAGAAAACAAACACACCTGTGCATAAAATACAAATCTACTATGCATGGAAAACAAAACTAATTGCAAAAAGGTTTCAAGAATTTTCCATGCACTGGAAATTCAAATAGCTCTCCATCCATATTATTTAATAAATATGAATCTTTTTTGAAAGTTTGGTGAATGACAAAGGGGCCTAACCATAATGACTCAAACTTTTTATGCTTCCCCTTATCTTTAGCTTTGACATTCCATTGAAGAACCAAGTCATTAGGCTGGAACTTCCTATCACTTGATTTTTTATCAAACAGGTACTTCATTTTTTGCTGTAACTTGATGTTTTCCTTTTTACTGTCTTTTCTAATTTCATCCAATTCTACTAGCTACATCATTCTTTCTTGCATAGGCTCAGAAACATCTAGCTCCCCATCTTGGATAAACTTGTACACTCGAAGCAAATTATTCATAGGCATTCTAGATTGAATACCATATACTAATTCAAAGGGAGATTTCCATGTTTCCTTCTTCACAGTGATCCTATCAGCCCACAAAGCAAGTTTCAACTTTGAATGCCAAGCTCTCTTATTTTTCTCCAGGGTCTTTTTTAGAATTTCCAAGATACTCTTGTTACTTGATTATGCTTTCCCATTGGCTTGTGGATAATATGGGGAAGAGTATGACATCATAATTCCATATTAATCACAAAAATTCTTAAATTCCTCTGACCTGAAACACATAGAATTGTTTGTTATCAATTTTATAGGGACACCAAACCTAGTCAAAATATTCTCGATTAGAAAATCAATAACCACCTTACTAGTTGCCTTCTTAGTAGGAATTTCCTCTATCCATTTTGTGAAGTAATCTGTAGAAACTAATATCCAACTATGTCCACCGCTAGATTTTTTTGAGAACTCCCCAATGAAATCAATCCCCCACATAGAAAAAGGTGCCTCAACAACTATAGGGTTCAGAAATAGAGTGCCTGAAAACTTCATCTTGTTTGAAAATATTTGACACGGTTCACACTTTCTGACAAAGGAATGGGCATCTTTGAATAGATAAGGCCAATAATAACCATCCCTCAAAATCTTATGAGTAGTAGTTTTGGCAGAGTAATGTCCACCACACACACCAGCATGTATTTCTATTAGGACCTTTTTAGCATGCCCCTCATTTATACATAAAAAATTACACCATTTCTGTCCTTCCAATATAGATGTCCTTGTACTAATGTGTATCTTTGAGCTTGCAACCTGAGAGTTCTTTTCTGATTTTTAGTCATAATCTCAGGGCACTTGGAATTTTTGAGATAGTACATGATATCAACATAATAGGGTTGTCTTTCAATACTAGTCACTATTGAATCTTGTATTTTTCATTATTTATGTGAATCAAATCCATATTCTCTTCAGTCATTAACTTTTCTAGGCCTAATCCTCTTACTAATTTGGTAATGTGGATTTCAAAATTAAATTTTGGAATCCTATTTATCCATTTACATCGTTTACTAGTAACTTTTGACTGAGTACAACTATCCTTAATTGCTGCATGAGGTACATATGCAATTACTTTTGCACAAACCAAATAAGGTCTGAATGACTTCACAGCTTTAACCAAGGCATATGCTTGTTTTTCCATCATCTCATAGTTCAACTCTATAGCTTGGAGGGATTTACTAAAAAATACAATGGGATGCTCATAACCCTCCTCATCAATTGTAGTAACACAACATCAATTGTATGAAAAGATGTGAAAGAAAATAATGAAAATGGCCTACTGTAATCAGGAGACCTTCAAACAGGTGCTTCCTGAACTACCTTCTTGATTTTTTCAAAAGAAAATTTTGCTTCTTCATGACATTTAAAATTTGCATCCCTTTTCAATAACTTAATTATAGGCTTAACAATCTCTGCAAAGTTAGCAATAAATCTTCTTACAAAATTAATATTTCCTAAGAAAGATTGTACCCCTTTGATATTCTTTGGAGAAGTGACCTTCTGAATTGCTTCTATCCTCTCTGGGTCGATTCTTACTCCCTCTTTTGATACTATATGTCCCAACAATTTTCCTTCTATTACTGCAAACTGACATTTTTTAGGATTCAAAGAAACACCATATTCCAAAGCCTTATTAAAAATATTTTCTAAATGTACACAATGGTCCTCTACTTTCTTAGAATATGTTTTCAAGTCATCTTGATAGATCACCATGAATAAATCAATAAATTCTTTAAATGCGACATCCATAGCTCTCTGGAATGTTCCCCTACATTTATAAGTCCAAAAGGCATTCTAATGTACACATATGTTACCCATGGAGTAGTGAATACAGTTTTAAATTGCTCTGATTCCTTTACTAATACTTGGTTGTAGCCTGAAAAATCATCCATCATTGACAATAAATGACAACCAGTAACTTTGTGCAACATCATGGCAATGTTAGGCAAAGAGTAATTATCTTTTAGAGATGCAATATTCAAGTTCCTAAAATCAACACAAATCCTTATTTCACCATTAGTTTTCCTTAATGGAACTAAATTAGAGACCCAAGTTGAATGTCTTATGGGTTGAATAATCCCTGCATCCCTTAACTTCATCAATTCTTGTTGTATTTTGGGGGCCAATAATGGGTTGATTGGTCTCTTCTTTTGTCTGAATGGCTTAGGATCTTGTTTCAGTGGGATCTCATATTGAAAAAGGTCCTCCATATAGGCTTTCAAGACCTCATAAGACCAGGGAAACACATGCTTATGTTTCCTTAACAATTTTATCAGATTTGATCTAACATGGGAATCTAACCTTTTTCTAATATACATTATTTGAGTTGTGGTTTCTGATCCTAGATTTACTTCCTCTAAATCCTTAATTTTAGCACTACTCATTTTTGATAAATGATCATCTTGCTTATTGAAAAATTCTTCTAATTCTATCAGCCCTTTAGGAATTTTATTAAAACTCAACTGGACAACCTCATTCCCCAAAACAATATCCTTGCCATCAATCACCTCAACTAAAGAGTTACAATCTACATGTTGGTCTTCATAATGGTCAAGGCACTGAATAAACCTGAGAATATTTTGATCATCTTAAAAAACTTGCAAGTTGTAAAAATTATCAGGGACAACTGGTCTACTCTTCACTTTGACTATTGATACCCCACTCAAAGTCAAATAACCATTCTTTAAAGAAAAATTAGCCATAAAATCTGCCATGATGTTTTTTGACCTCTCTATAAATTCAATTTCAAAGGCATCAAAAAATTCAATTTGATCCCAAAAAGAATGTTTGTACATTTTTAATCTGTCATTTTTTATAGCATACTTGGATCTAACTTGTGCTACTACAAGCTCAGAATCACCATAGACTTGTAAACATTTGATTCCATTCTTAGTAGCAATATTTAATCCCAAAAACAAGGCTTCATACTAAGTAGTATTATTTGTACACTGAAATGTTAACAAGAAATAGTACTTGAATGTTGTACCTGATGGATAAATAAATAAGAAAATAGCTGCTGATCCCTCTTTGGAACAAGATCTATCAAAATACATCTTCCATAAACCACTCTGTTGTGTATTCAAATCTTAAATTAATGGATCAACACTTTTGCATTGTGGAATAATATTCTCTACTCTGAAATTTTTTATGTCTACGTCCACACAACAATTAATGTCAGTATTTTCATTTAGTTCAATCATATGAGGAGTCCTACTTTCCTGGGACACCTTGACATTATTAGCAGCAATGTTGAAAGTAGCAAAAGACAAATCACATTGAATACTTCCACCCATTGAAGCACTCCATTTTCTTGATAGCAACATGCCATAATGAGGTGGAATATCAACAACCAATACACTCATTCTTAACACTTTGTCAAGAAATATTGCTAACCTATAAGGCAAAGCCTCAATAGTACCAATAACAGAGATTTATCTAGATTCCATTTCCTGACATCTTCCATGAGGAGTGTAACCTTGTAATCCCATTGACCTCATTATCTCAGCAGACATAACAGTGTTAGATGCTCCAAAATATATCATACAATTTTTAAGCATCTTACCATTAATTAACCAGAGTTAAGAAAAAGGGATCAACAACTCATGACGAAGTGTTTATATTTAAATAAATATGAGGGATTTCTAAAATCATTTCTTCAGACTCTTTTCTCTTGTTGTCGGACTTATCATGGATGGTTTTTATCCTTCCAACCCCTTCTAGTCTTTGGAATTTTATTGGAGAAACACCATTTAGCACTGTAAGGACCTTTTCCTTATGTTCCTTAATTCTCATCATTTCTAAAAATGGAACTTTAACAGTCATTTGTTACAAACACTGTCCCATATCAACAAGGGTGTATTTTACATCAGAGGACTTTTGTTTCTCGACAATAATATTACTATCCTCAACTTGAATTTTTAGATTTGACTCTTCCTTCTTTGATTTCTTATTTTCCACTTTAGGAGGGGAAGAACTTGTTTATGATATTTTGGCCTTTTCATCATATACAATGTTTGATTCGACTTGTTTATAATTTTGACCCTTGGCTTACTTAAATTTTTGGAAGGTCCTTCCTTCTTTTGTGTCTGCTTGGAATCTGCTTTATTTTATTTAATAAAGATGCCATCTAGTTGGCTACCTGCATCACCAACTACTTTATTCCTTAATTTATAATTACTTCTTTCTTTAATAACCAAATCAACAGTAATTATTTCTCTTTCCTCATCAGAAGGTTTTCTCACTATTGTAGATTCCTGACTATTTTGAGCATAACATCTTATATTATCAACCTTTTCTTCTTCACTATCAGACAAAACTTGTTGATGATATACTTCTTATAAGATCTAAAATGTGATATAAAATGCAAGGAGGCCAAGATGTAACATAAGAGATATTACATTTTTTAATTTTGTTTATGGATGATTATAGATGAATATGTGTTTGAGGAGGGTAGGATTGTTCTTTTAATCCCAAATTTCTCAAAGGGGAGATCAAAATTGATTAACCCTAGAAAAAGGATCAATACACAAATTAATCAACCTATTAAGGATATGGATTAAAGAGAGAAACCCTAATTCTTGTTTTATGGAAGAGAGCGTGTGTAAGTTTTAGATAGATTGATAACCTTAATTGAATTGAATAGGAGAAATGTACTAACCTTGAAATATTGCATATTTGAAGAATGATATTTTCTGAAGCCTGTGTTGAGTTTCTAAAAAATCTGAGATTGGATCCGAAATAGAAACGCAAAGATGAACAAAACCTAGAAATATTTTTCTGTTCTGAGGCAGTTCCGATTTGTACCATCAAGTCAATGTCACTATTGGCCAGTCTAATTGTACCCTAGGGTAGAATCAACCTAAAAAGTCTCAGATTGAAATTCTATTTTTGGATCCCAAAATTTTGTCAAAAAGGGTATCCAAATCTCCGTCCTGATCTGCTGTTCCAAACTTGTACCTGCAAGAAAAATGGTTTGTTTGTTGGGGGAAGGGGTTTTCCTTAGTCAAAGCCCGATTTAGTAACTAACCTTGAAATCAATAATTGAAATAAAGAATGCTAGCAAGTAGTAGAAGAAAATATAATGATGAAGCTATGATTATTCAAATAGATATGCAAGTGTATTTCAAATATAAGCAAGTATGTAAATATGAAAGCTTGGACTCAATTAGAAACCATAAACCTCCATGATTGTATGCTTGGAATCCACCTTAAAGAGAGAATGAAAAAGTCTTGAGAATGCACAAAGGATATTGAAGGAAGATCATACCACCATGATGGATAGATCTAAGGAATGATGAATCTTGAATGCTTGAACCAAATCCCTTCAAAGGCTTGAAAGCTTGAATCATTGATCTTCAATGAAGAACTTGAATGCTTGAGAGGACAAATTGAACACTTTGAAATCTTGAGAACATGTAGAACAATGGATGTTTGAACCTTTTTCTTGATGACTTCTTGCTTGATTTCACTTGGAGAGAATTAGTGCTTGATGGTTGATGTGGTCAGAAAAAATGAGAGGAGAAAGTTTCCCTTTTATATGAAACTAGGGTAAAATATTCTAGAGAGGCCAAAATATGAGAATTAAATTTAAATTAGACCCATGCCCCTAGATGAGGACCTATATTAAATATAATTTAAGAATCGTCGCTTCAGAGCTCAAAACAGCCGACCCGAAAGTGGGAAATGAATTTTTGATGACCTCCGGAAACTGACAGACTTCCAGATTTGAAAGGGGGAACCATGTCAAGGTTGAGGTCATCTTTGACCTAGGTCAAGGTTGAGGTTGAACTTGACCTAGGTGAATGTCAAGGTCAACTTTGACCCAGGGAGTCAGACCCCTGGAAAACATGCTAGTTGGGATGGGAGGTGTCTGAAGAAGCCCAATCAGGGTCCTAAACAGACACAGAAGTAAGAGAGGATACAAAAATGAGGGGACAACATGATGGTGGTAAAAAACACCCCATAAGGAGGGATAAATTTAATTAACATGGAAGTGCTTCCATTTTAAGATGATAGATTAATCCCCCACTTTAGCGGGAGTATGGAAATCGAACATACTCACTGTAAAGTTAGAAAAAAAAGACTCTGGTGGATCGCAATGAGGTAGAACATCACTAAGTCAAGGACATGAGCCCCCAAACCAAATATTATAACTAACATACATGCATAAAGATATGAAAGTAAAGAGTAATTAATCGTAGAAAATATACATGATTACATAAGTAAGACAAGAGCAACACTACAAATAACATAGCTTCATGATCTAATCCTACTAGCATGAAAGCAAAAGAGAGAAAGGAGATAGTGATTACCTCACCTAGTAAGATTCCCACCTTACAATGAATCACCAATGAGGGAGATCCCAATAGGTTCACCCATAAACTATGCTTTGTAATTGTAATGCGTCTTCTGATGGATTTTGAAATATCCATAGATCTACATTCTTGTATCACTATGGAAAATTTATAAAATGCATGTCTTTTCAGGATTTAGCAACTTATGTAGGTTACCTTCCAAGGATTTAGCATATTGTAAAATTTAAAATGCGTATCTCTTCAGGATTTAGCAACTTATGTGCATTACCTTCTGAGGATTTAGCAAAAAATAAAAATAAAAATGTGTGTCTCTTCAGGATTTAGCAACTTATGTGCATTACCTTCCAAGGATTTAGCATGTATCATGTAAAATAATGTAAAATATAGTATAAGGGAGACCCTATATATGCCCCCTCCTTATCATGAATACCCACTAGGTAGGATAAGGAAGAGAAAGAGGATACCTACTTCACAAAGTAAGGAGATATCCAACTTAACAATATACACTATATCCTTTGTAAAGAGTATTGACCCTTACCTCTAAGAACATAGATATCGTGAAATGGATGTCACATATGGAAAAAGGATCCTCAAAGAGCAAGAGATATTATCATCAAGACACCCACCGTAGAGGAGTGCTTGGGATAAAATATCATCTTCTAAAGAAAGAGGGACCGAAGATTCAATCATCAAGTGCCCTACGATGAAGAGGAAGAGGAATCTCAGAATGAAGGAGTCAAACTCTAACCCAAAGCAAAGGCAAGAGTTTATCAAGAGTGTAGTTTGAAAAATAAATAAGAAGTGTTGACCTAGGAAAATCACCTCTCATATAAGAGGGTATCCATAGTCAAAAAATAAATCTTTATAAGGAAATCATGTTATATGATGAACAAATGCCACTAAGCTAAGGAAAGCATATCCTTAGATAGAGGAAGAAGAAAAATACCTTGCCCCCCAGGGGTGAAAGCAAGGGATATACCAAATTATATCAAGAGATATTGTAACAAAGAGATATCTTTACAAAACAAATGTTCTAGAAAAGATATCATGAATGATTATAAAAATTTATAGGGATAGAATATAGAAAGAATAACCAATTAAAATCAAAACAAAGTACATGCTACGAGAAAAAATGGATCGTAGAAGACTGGAATAAAATACCTCTTGCCCCCTAGTTAAGAACAAAAGGATCTAAACATGATCTAACTTATAGAAGAACAAGGGGAATGCCCTATATCAAAATTATGAAGAAATTGTAATACTGCATGGGAATGAGATATAATTCCCAAGGCAGCTCTTTCTAGAACATATAACTTAAAATGCACACAATCAGAAAGTAAATGTGTATTACTATAATGAAAATGACATCTATATTTAGAGAGAGAATTTTTAGGAATAGGTTTAAAGATTTCTTTGTTAGAATTCATTAATTGGACATACACTTTCTTAGCCACATATTGAGGAGTATCAGGGTGATCTGAAGAAGGTGTTGGAAGAAGAACATGAAGAGGAGGATGATGATTAAGATCAACTACCTTGATTGGAGGAGGTGGGAAACCTATACCATGCATATCTTGTTTAGGAGATGAATGAATCGGGTTTTTAATGCCTTGTTCATTGATACCAAGCCCTAAACCTTTATAGCCTTGTTTATCCACCATAGTATGTCTGGTAGTGTACCTATCTTGCAAAGATTTGATAGGAGGAGATTGATTATGGTGTTCATGAGAAAATGTTGTATATGGTGGAATGATAGGATTAGAAGAGGTTTCCTTGTTTTTACCTTTAATATCATCATGGATTGGATAGGGAGGGGAAGGTAAATGAAATAATTCTCAAACATCATTATCATGAACCCTAGCTTGAGCCCCATCATAAATGTGGGAACAACTAGGGATAGAAGATGGAGAAATAGAAATAGGAATATTTGGATTTGGATTAGGATTGATAAGATTAGGATTAGGAAGATTAGGAGATAGATTAGGAATGATAGGATTAGGAAAATTAGTAGACGGGGTATCATCTACCCAATTCTTCACATAATCCAAAAGAGTAATGAGTCCACTACACAAATCCTTAATGAAAGTTTAGAAAGTAGGAAGACTAGTATTAGTTAATCTCAAAATATCATAAGAAAGTGAAACATGAAGATTAACAAACATAATGAAATGGATGATACTTTCATAAACATCATAATTACTATAGAGAGATGCTAAAAGAAGCATAATGAGAAAAATAGCCATACACCAAAGCATCTTAAAGATCTTTATAGTGAATGAAATGCAAGAAATGTGTTTATATTTTTATGATTATGTAGTTTTTTTTTCTTTTTAATATTTTAAAATGGAAGAACATAAAACTAATTTAATATGCAAGATATAGTCTCTAAGAAAAAGAGGCAAATCATCTAATACCAAATAGAAAGAGTTGTGTATCGCGGGTTCACCAAAATGTAAGATCTAAAATGTGAGATATAAAATGTAAGGAGGCCAAGATGTAACATAAGAGATCTTACATTTAATAATTTTGTTTATTGATGATTATAGATGAATATGTGTGTGAGGATGGTAGGATTGTTCTTTTAATCCCAAATTTTTCAAAAGGGAGATCCAAATTGATTAACCCTAGAAAAAGGATCAATACATAAATGAATCAACCTATTAAGGATATGGATTAAAGAGAGAAACCCTAATTCCTATTTTATCGAAGAGTGTGTGTAAGTTTTAGATAGATTGATAACCTTAATTAAATTGAATAGGAGAAATGTACTAACCTTGAAATATTGCAGATATGAAGAATGCTGTTTTTTGAAGCCTGTGTTGGGTTTCTGAAAAATCTGAGACTAGATCTAGAATAGAAATGTAGAGATGAACAAAACCCAGAAATATTTTTCTATTCTGAGGCAGTTCCAATTTGTACCCTCAAGTCAATGTCACCATTGGCCAGAATTTCCGATTGTGCCCTAGGGAAGAATCAACCTAAAAAGTCTCAGATTGAAATTCTATTTTCAGATCCTAGAAGTTTGCCAAAAAGGGTATCCAAATCTCCATCCCGATCTTCTATTCTGAACATGTACCTGCAATAAAAATAGTTTGTTTGTTGAGGGGAAGGGGTTTGCCTTAGTCATACCCTGATTTAGGAATTAACCTTGAAATCAATAATTGAAATAAAGAATGCTAGCAAGTAGTAGAAGCAAATCTAATAATGAAGCTATGATTATTCAAATATATATGCAAGTGTATTTCAAATATAAGCAAGTATGTAAATATGAAATCTTGGACTCAATTAGAAACCATAAACCTCCATGATTGTATGCTTGGAATCCACCTTGAAGAGAGAATGAAAAATTCTTGAGTATGCACAAAGGATCTTGAAGGAAGATCACACCACCATGATGGATATATCTAAGAAATGATGAATCTTGAATGCTTGAACCAAATCCCTTCAAAGGCTTGAAATCTTGAATCCTTGATCTTCAATGGAGAACTTGAATGCTTGAGAGGAAGAATTGAACACTTTGAAAGCTTGAGAACATGTAGAACAATGGATGTTTGAACCTTTTTCTTGATGACTTCTTGCTTGATTTCACGTGGAGAGAATTAGTGCTTGATGGTTGATGTGGTTAGAGAAAATGAGAGGAGAAAGCTTCCCTTTTATTTGAAATTAGGGCACAATCTTCTAGAGAGGCCAACATAGGAGAATTAAATTCAAATGAGACCCATGCCCCTAGAAGAGGACTTATATTAAATATAATTTAAGAATCATTGCTTCGGAACCCAAAACAGCCGATCCAGAAGCATGAAATGAATTTTTGATGACCTCTGGTAGTTGACAGATTTCCAGATTTGAAAGGGGGACCCAGGTCAACGTCAAGGTTGTCCTTGACCTTGGTCAAGGTCGAGATCAACCTTGACCTAGGTCCAGGTTGAGGTTGACCTTGACCAAGGGAGTCAAGACCCCTGGAAAACATGCCAGTTGGGATGGGAGGTGTCTGGAGAGGCCCAATCAGGGTCCTAAATCGACACAGAAGTAAGAGAGGATGCAAAAATGAGGGGAAAATGTGATGGTGGTAAAAAACACCCCCTAAGGAGGGATAAACATTCTTAACATGGAAGTGATTCAATTTTAAGATGATACACTTCTACTCTACCTTGTGAAGCATACATATCATGGTTATCAACTTCATTATCAAAATCTACATTATGACATGAATAAGAATTAGTCATAGCACAACCATTGTGATCACACAACTCACCTTTTGTCTCTCCTTGTTCCTCATTTGCATTCATGTCTAGAGCAACAACATAAAAATCAAGATTATGTGGGGCTTGACAAGCTTCACACCAATAAGCATCATTGCACATATTAACATAATTTTTATGCAAAGGATCAAGAGTCCTATTATCATGCCTGTCCTTTCTTTATGGGATAATAGGTTTACCATCTTTAAATTGGGTACTATATAGGTGATTTTGCATCCTATTTTGGGGATTATAACTATTATAGGATGGCCTACTATTATGTGGAGCTTTATAATCTTTGTATTCTGGTTCCTTTTGATTGCTCCTACTAAACCACCCATCATCACTTCTATCCAATTTTCCTGATACTCTTTTATTCATTTCTATATTAACAATTGTCTTATAGGCTTTAGTAAGGCTTCTTGGATTCTTGTCTCAGAGAGAATATCCCATTTTAGAATCAAAAGCATTTAAATATGTAGCAAGACATACCTTTTCATCAAGTTTCATCTTCTAGAAAAGATTATGCATAGCTCTTTGAAACCTTATATTGAATTCAGTAACTTCCTCATTTGAATTTTTCTTTATATTGTTAAATTCACTCAACAAGAATCCCTCATTTGTCTTATCACCATATTGGTCTTGAAATAAATCTACCAATTCATCCATAGATCCCATAGAACCATGAGATATCCCTCTAAACCATTCCCTAGCATCTTCAAGTAAGGATTGAACAAAAAGTTTCATCAAGACATCTTCATGATTAATGTTAAGGTCATATATGATATCAATAAATTTTCTTAAGTGTACTTACAAGTAATAACACTATTTCTTGAAAATTTTGGCAGTTTATCCCCAATCTCATTTGGTACTGTATTGGGATAACCAAGAATACCAATGAAAGAAAATTGCTTGTACCTTTCTACATGAAGTGGTCTCCTTTGGAATCTACATTATCTTGGAAGGTAGAAGCCTTGGATTTTGATGTTGTAGCACTTTCAACACCAGCATGGGAAAATCTAGAAGATTGCAGGAAATCAATCGTATTCTTCATCTCTAAAGTGGCAGCCTCTGCTTCTTCTTTCTCCAACATTTTGGCCATGGTTTCCTTCTCCCTTTTGGAATTTTCAAGGTCAATGTCCAATTTAGACATTTGAGCTATTAGAACTTTGTGACTTTTGGGTTCGTTTGTTTCACTTCCTGGCACCTTCTTCTTTCCTTTATCTTTAGAAACTTGAGAACCAATACTTAGGTGAGTGACAGGTTTCTCTTGATCTCTAATAGTTCTTTCAACATTTTTTGTTGCTTGATATCTCAATGATCATCTTCTTAATCTATCAAAAATTTTATAATCTTGTTTTTTCTTATTTGCTTTATCTTTTTTTCTTTTTCTCAAGAATGGCCAACTGCCTCTACAAAATTCTTTCTTTTTCAGAAAGTTCATGAGAGGGAACCTCAGAATCTGAGTTGGTGGTATCGGTCCCCTCTCTTTCACTAGGAGTTCTGATATTTCCATATGTATCTAATCCCAAGTTAGGAGCTTCTTCATATTCTGATATGTTTCCCTCATGACTAGGTTGGGTTCAATCTTCTCTCCTAGTATTATCCTCTTCTCTTCTTGGAGATGGTTTATCTGTATTATCTTTGTTATTCTTTTCTCTCCAAGACTACTTAGTCCTAAAAGTAGTTGGAATTCCACCTTCCAACTCAACTTCAGGATGCCCTCTTACTCTAGATTTGGTATTCATATTGAGAAAATGTGTATAAATATTGATTATTACTCAGCATTGATTACAGAGATTTATTTGAGTCGCCACCCAAAACAACTTGGGAAAATAAAACACAATCTATTATGAATACTACAAGAGTAACTCAAATGGGCTAACTCAATTGTAACTTAATTCAACTTTAAAAATACTAGAGAATGTTTGAAAGTTCAACAAGATTTTGTAATGATCCCCAACACAGTCACCAATTTGTTACAGCTTTTTCTTGCATAATCAAAATAGATCAATAAGTGACCAACTCTATAACTCCCAACTCTTGATTCTAATAAGACAAAGTCTAATTGATGAGGATTAATCCTTCTTCTTCTTTGAGCTCTACAAACTCAGGCATGTGTACCTTCTATAAGTTACTACTTTTTAGTAAACTTAACAGTGGATATGGAGTCACACTAGTTTGCCTATTGCCTTTTATTGTATCAAATAATGGAACACCTTATAGATGACTATAATCAGTCTAATACAGAGATTAACAAGCTAGAATATGAACATAACAATAGAAAACAACAGTGATGTAAATATTTCCATCCTTGTTCTTTTTAGAGTTCTTGACTCAGGAAGGCTAACCTAATGATTCTCTCTTCAAGGAATCAACAAATTGAATTGTACTCTCTAATACAACTACTTAAGCATGTATGTTCTTTATAACAGAAAAGTAAATGATTGTTTGTTTTAATATTAATGATGAATAACTACTTATGAAAACCTAGACCAATGCATAATCTTGGGCAAAGAGTCAAATGAGATATAAATTCACAACAAACTAATTAATGGAAATACACATGTAGTTCAGATAAAGTTCCTTACAAACTAGCCTTTCATTCCCATACCCCTGTATCAAATCCTCACTCTAATGTTTAACCCTCTGGAACCACTCATAATATTTACTCCCTCCTTGAAAGAAACTTACATGTAATTGTACAATTACCTTATACCTAGTATATTTAAGATGGCTTACAAATTAAACATACAAGATCATAAACAAAAATACAAGAAGACAACAAAGATATAGAACATGAAACTCCACTATATTTTATTAATATGCTACTGCTTCAATAAATTCAAAAGACTAAAAGCTTGAAAACTAAGACAAAATGAGAAGTCTGCCTCAGAGTTGTATATTTCACCATGCTTACATTATGTTACAACTTACTATTTACAGAGCACTAGCCATGTTGGAATCCTTAAAGATTAAGGATGCAAAAATCTTTGGATGGCTAGACCTAACCGTAAAGGTACTAAAAGAAAAAATTACAACTAGACCTTCAAGTGGTGGAAAGACAAAATAAGTAGAAGATCATATCTGATTTCCAAATCTTGGATAGATGGCACCTTTGTTTGTAGATATTATGGATAACCTCTTGCAGTTATTGCGAGACCTAGTGACCGCCAATACGATCTAACTTACACTATTCTTATTGATGAATATCCTCCCTATGCTCATAGATCAGGTGCCAGGTACCTCTTCACTCCTCGCCCATTACATCTAGGTCAATGGCTATAGGCTTTTTCTACTTGGGCTTTGTGCTGACATCCCATTCTACAACCTCTGTCTCCAAAGGCCAATTAAAGCTTTGAATAATCTATAATTGTTCCTTTTTCTTGTCCCATCTAGCATATGTATGAGCTTGACATCTGTTACAGACTTAATGAAGTCTGTTTCTTCTTTAAAAGCCTCATCCAAGGTCTTATTGAACCTATCCATATCAATTGCAACATTATCTGTTATAAATGCCTCCTTAATAGGAAATAAGGTATCAAATTCACCCCTCTAATATGATATTGCTTTAATCTTATTATCATCTCCCTTTATTGGAAGAATAAATCTATTATAATCTGGCCCAAACATGTTGATCCTGGCTTGTATATGATTTTATTTGCCTTTGAAAAAAGATAAAGTGGCTCCAATATTCTCAATTTATTCTCCTACCAGACTGACAATCTTAGGGAGATTTGCCCTATGTGACTGTAAGGCTCCTAGCCTTTCAAAAAGTGATGCCCTGCCTGACCAAGTTCCAAAATAAGGACTTCAAGTTGCAATATGGTTATTGACCTTTGTTTCTAGGTCATGTAGCTTACTGTAAGCATTATCCACCATATCAAATTTTCCCTTTAGGATATTAATCCTATGTTGTAGGATCTTCGACAAGGCTTCCAATGCCACTTTATTTTGATCCTAATCTTCTTGCTCTGTTCCTGCTGAAATATCTTCTATAGTCTCAGTCTGAGCATCTACAACCTATTTGGGAGGAGCAAGAATAGTCTTGGGGGCCTCTTGTAATTTTTTATTCAGTTCCTCCACCTTCTCTTCTAATGCCTTGATCTCAATCAAGCACACTTCCCTATTCTTTACTATGGCACTTGATTGATCAAAAAGCTTTTGATATCTGTTGGACATTTGCTCTATTTTAGCTTCATTCATATATGCAAAATGGGTAAAAGATTGGGATATTTCCAAGTCACCAGTATTATGGATAGATGAAATGAGCTTATCCTCATCCATTTTCTCCTGCACATTGATTAAAGATGGATTTTGTGTCTTAGGTGCTAATGACCACATAGCTAAAGTCTGGGATAGTGGATCATATCCACATCCTCTGATCATTTCTCCAATATGTGTCTATGAGGACAGCTTTGCATCAGGATGCCTTCTGATCTGATCAATTATAAAGGCTGAAGCAATATCTCAACAAGGTACAAGAAACATTCCACTTGATTTGACTAGTTTCCTAGCTTCATCAGGTGTCATGGTTTCAGTTTTAGGGTCATATGCTTGCAGAGCCTGCAAAGCATCACTTGGCACTGACCCCTCCTCCGGTAGTTGCAATTGTGCCCCTACCTCTTGTTTCTTTATCTAGATCAATAAATTCTTGAAATCCTCTATTTTGATGAATGCATCATATTTCAAGAATTCCTCTTTGTGAATTTATCTTTCATCCTGACATAGCAAGAGAGGTATTTCAACTTCTTCCTCATCATCCTGCTTCACTTTCTTTCCTTCCCAATTGCTTTCCTAAGGTGATGGTCATATGATTTGTTACCAGTGATTATAGCACTCAACTTATCCTGTTTCTTCTCCTATACCTTGGCATGGGAAGGCTCCCCTGGTTCCACTTTCTATTTCTTTTTAGGGGGATCATCAGTCACCTCAGTGTCAGGCACCTTTGTAAGGTCTACGTCTATACTTTGCTCCGTTGAGGGTGGCTGATCCATGGGAGGAGGACTATGAATTGAATATCCTCCTTCACTATCTTCATCATATTATGAAGAAGAGTGCTTCTCTGGGCCTCTCTCCTTCTCTTCTATTAGCCCCTCAAGATGATTATACAAGGTATTGTAAGACTTTATCATTTTTTTGAGTCTCTGTAAGTAGGGTAATCCAAGAAAGATACCTCCAAAGGGAATCCCATTTTTCTTTATTTGTTGTTTTAGAATTACCAGATCCTAATACTGATATGCCTTTCTTGCCACCTCATCTTCCTCCAAAATATTCCTTATGAGGTCCTCTTCCACACATTCTTCATGCTCTTTGATAGCAATGATAGTGGGAGTTAGCAATTTCTTGGCACTCTTTATGAATCCCTCTGGGTCTATATAACTATATAGGGCCACACTCATTCTGTAATGGCCCAACCAACTACTCATTGGATTATAGGCTCTTTTTCCAATAGTGAAATTGGTAACCTTGAATTATCTGGGTGTAAATGTACCTTTCCTGTGGGGAGCCAAGTGCTCTTTATCAGTCCACATTAATTTCCAGATAAAATCCATTATAGCTATCCTTGGTGGCACAAATTTGGACAAGATATGTGGGGGCTGGGAACATCCATAGACCCTCATCAAAGTAAAGTTCTCCCATAGTAGAAATCTCCCCAGTTATGATCCCCTGTCCACTTATCAACATACTGACAAGGCCTGAGAAGTCGCAATACCCTGATTGGCAATCTAGTCATATCCACACCTAGGAGATTTAGAATTGGATATGAAATCCAATTCTGATAGCCACAAAACTCATGTTCATTGGAAGTAAATTTCCACAACCCTAACTCACATTTGCACAGGGTTCTGCTTGCCATGGAACATCATCCTTGGTATTAAATTATGCACATCCATACTATTGATATTGAAATATAAAATTAAGTGCATAAGAATGGAATAATGCAAAAATTTATGGTTTGGTTTAGTGAGGAAATCTATAAGACCTTGATGTATTTGATCTATAACATATTGAATATAATCATAATCAGTATTAGCATGAGAATTCTGCATGTCCAAGATAATCATCAATAAATATGTAGATACCCTGTCACTGCCCCCATCTTTTCCCAAAACCCTACACATTGCATAAGAAATGTACTTCACATAATGACTCAAATCCTTAAAGAAATATGGGGCAGTAGAGTTTGGTATGGAAACTATATAGTTCCTATTTTCTTTGGGCACATGACCCTGGATTAATTTGGCAACAATAATGTCCTCTCTGACATATTGATTCTCTAATTTCTTTAGGTCAATCTCTGTAGTACATGGATGATAGATCTCAAAAGCCTTCATAAATGAAGCCCTATCTAATGTAACCAAGTTTATCCATCACTCTTCTTAATATTTCTGGATAGAGAATCATATTTCCCAGCTAGCTCTATAAGAAAATCTACATCTACAAAGATGTCTAGAACAACTAACTTACCTAACCTTGATGTCCATGGATTGGAAATTGGAATTGCCTTTTCCCGATTACTATAAATGTAATTAAACAGGTGATAGCTAGAAAAACTAGGAGTACGTGCATCTCTACAATTTTCTTTATTATCAACAAGGAGTTCGTCATTTACCTTTTTCCATTAACTAGTTCTAGGTAGTAGAGCCACAAACTCATCAGAATAGTTTTTTTTCCCTTGTGATCATCCTCTCCATCTCCACTTCTCCCACATATAGAAACTCCACTTGGTGCTTCTTGACTCATTGTAACTGATCTTTAGTAAACACTACTACTTTTTGATACAAAATTCTCCTTACAATCAGCCCTGAAACCCAGACAATTGCTCACTACTGAAAGCACTAAAAATTATGCAATTTCTAGCTCTTTACTCTCAAAACTTTGATAAGTTGGAATGAACAAAGGAAACATCTATTTATTTCTGAGAAATCAATGCACTAGTCTAGTCAAGATCATGAGATTGTTTCTCAGTCACTTCTATCATTACTCTACATGCCTTGACATCAATTTCTCTTAGCTGTGGTGCCTAAATTTGATAGGTACTTCAAATTTGAAAAACAAACTAGGATAGATCATTAGTGTTGTTTTCAAATTTAAAACCTTATTATAAGTGATTAAGCCTTAAACTAAATCATGATTGGCTAGTTTTCTTTACCTTTTATTGCTCAGCAAATCTCTTACACTCTGTCAAGATATTTGCTTTTTGATAGGCTAGCTTTTTAGTTCATGGCATGAGAATAAACCAACACAACTTTATCTTAGTCTTACCATAGTTCCTTTTGGAGATTGCGTGACTGTATTGTCTCTTAGTCACTGAGATTTTAGCTTTACCTTGGTTTCATCCTGAGATTTATTGCGCACCACACGATCTAAATTGTATCAATGGTTTAGATCTCTTTTATTAACCCAGCTCTCAGCACAACTTAACCTTTCTTTTAGAGATCATGCGATTGAGAAAATTTGAAGTCGCTGAAGGTTTTGATTTACCATGAGTTTGTTTAGAGATTTCATGTCATTCATATGATTAACTCTTGATCAACGGCCTGCGCTGAGTCTCTTAATCATTTAGTACTTACTGAATCTATCTAGAAATTATATGACTTCCGTTGATCTCCTTTTAATCTGACGGTTTGTGCTGAATCTCCCAAGCTTTAACCTTAACTGTAGTTTGTCATGAGACCACGTGACTGCAATCTATCTCTAAGTCGCTAGATAAATTTCTTAACCATGGGTTTTCTTTGAGACTTCACGCATGCCACAGATCTCTGAATAAATTAAACATGTGTCCGCATCTGAATCATTATCTCTAAATCGCTATACAATCCTTGACCTTTTGACTTCCCTTAGCGACTCAGCGCTAGCCACACGATTTGATCTTAATCTGCGGTTCCGATTCACTCACATCAAAACTTGACCTAGCTCTGTCTTAACCATAACTAACCATAGTTCATCTAGAGACTTAGTGATTGAGTGAATCTCTAAGTTGTTGAACAAATCATCTATCTCAGGTTCTATTTAGAGATTAAACGCTATCCCTCAGATCTTACTTCCATCAATGGCTAACGTTAAGTCTCTCAATCTTTATGTACTTCATCAAATCCTTCTGAGATCATGCACTAACCCTTGATTTCTTTTCAATCTGATGGTCTGTGCTGAGTCTGAAAACCTTTCACTTAACTACACTTTTCTTTTGAGATAACGCGACTATATTATCTCTAAGTCTCAAAAATAAAGTTTACTTCACTAAATCTTAACCCAGGTTTATCCAGTGACTGTGCAACAAACCTTATCTCTGAATCATTAAAAGAATATTTAATTCATGGGTTTATCAAGAGATTAAGTGCACGACGCTAGATTAAGTAAAAAATGACACTAGATCTATGGCTATCTCTAAGTCACCGAAAGAAACCTTGACTTTATCATTTGTTTAGAGATTTCACGCCAATTGCAGGATCTAATCTAGATCGACCACCCGCGTTTAATCTCCCAATCTTTGAAAGCATATTCCTTACCTTTTGAGATAAGGTGACCAAAGCTTTCCGTTGAGTCTCCAAATAAAAAGGAATATTCAGAAATGTTTGAGAGATTAAGCGTCTGACTTAAAACATGAAAAAGGGCATATGACTTAAATCACTTAAGTTTAATGAAAAAGGTAACTTCAAATTATAAACAAGTTGTGAAGAACTAGGGTTTTTTGCTCGAAAAGGATAAAAAGTGACCTAGGGCCTAGGGTTTCACATTTCTTATTTCTTTCATTTCTTGGATATCAACATCTGCATGAAAATTTGAGAGTACTCTGGACAGGTCTTGAAATTTTAGGAAAATTAACACTAGGAACCCAAATTTTTTATAGCAATACTCAAAACTGGTGTTAGGGTTCTTTTCTTGCTGAACCTTCAATAGATGCTTGATTTAATCTATGATTCCCAATGTTTGAAAATATTGACTCAAGCAAGAGAAAACTCTAATTGATGAGGATTTATGATAATATTTGGGGAAACTATTATCACCTCCTTTTTAGGTTCCACAACACTCAGGTAGGTATTACCTATATATGATTGTTGTCTCACAGTATTAGTAAATGTGGATACTAATTTTTTGCTTGTTTATTATATTACCTTATAAATTACTCTGCATGAAACTGAAAAAAATTAACACAGAGTTTAACCATGAAAACTATTGAAATGATAACAAAAAATAGTAGTGCTTTAAGGGCATTCATCCTTCTTCCTTTTATAGTTCTCTGAACTTAGGAGGGGAAACCTATTTTAATCCTTTCTCAAAGGGATTAATAAAATGAATTGTATATCTTGATACAATTACTTGAATTTATATGTATATGACTGTAAATGTAAGAGATTTGTATATTTTAAATTGTTTGGATGATGATAAGCCACTTGACAGATTCTAGACCAGTCTTATCCTTGGGCTATAGAGTCAAAAGATGCAAAATCCGCAGAAAAGGTAAATAAAGATACTATAGATTGCCTTACAACCTATATGCAACTTGAGTAAAGTGCCTTACAAATTACCCTATCACTTCCACACTACAGTATCAAATCCTTAGATATTGTTATGCTCCCTGAAACTAGTTACAAAGCTTAGTTCTTCCCTTGAAAGAAACTTGCAAGCAATTAGATAGCTACCTTATAGCCAATATGCTTAAAATGTCTTACAGATTAAACATAAAAGAGCATACACAATAAGTAAAGAGACAACAAAAAATATAGAAGAGAAGTTGCACTATATTTTATTTATATTCGTGTTTCATACATATAGAGACCAAAAGCTCAAAAACTCAGACAAAATTTTGTAGTCTGGCTTATAATTATATTTCATCATCTCCTAAATGTTACAAAATTGATCTATATATATCTAAACCATCTTGTAATCCTTAAGAAAAGGATGCAACAAGCTTCAGATAGTTTTAGAAACCTAACCCATAATACAGATAAAACAAAAGACAAGACAAACCAATTGGTGGAAAGACAAAACAGAGGATGAAATCTGATTTGCTCCTTTGTCTTCATGTGATCTTCGACTTCTTTGGTTGTGTATGTTCAAGATAGTTTTTGATTTGACTTTGATGATGACTAACCTTCTTGTCTTCCAAGAAATATATATAAGGTGTTCTGACATTCCTTTATTCCTCATCAATTATATCGAGGTCAATTGTGGAAGACTTCTTCTTCTTAGGCTTTGTCATCACATCCCATGCTACCACATCATCATTAGCAGGCCAACCAAAGCTTTGAATATCTTGCAATTGTGCCTTCTGTTTGTCCCACCTAACATCTATAATTCCTTTGACATATGCCATAAATTTATTTATGTTAGTTTCAACCTTGAATGCTTCATCCAGGATTTTATTGCAACAATCCATATCTAATTCTCCATTTTTAATGAATGCCTCTTTACTAGGCAACTTGATGTCAAATTCTCCCCTCCAGGCTGCCAAGGCCTTAATCTGATTGTCCTCTCCCTTGATCGGAGGAATGAATCTGTTGAAATATGTACCAAATAGGCCCAATCTTGCCTCAATCTGATTTAACTTACCTTTGAAGAAATGTAAAGTCACATTTATCTTTGCTATCTCCTCACCAACCTTAGTTACCATTTCTAGTAAATCCTGCCTATGTGGCTGTAAAGAATCCAACCTCTCAAAAAGTTGTGTCCTACTTGACCAAGTTGTAAAATAAGGATTTAAAATATTTAGATAATTAGTTACCTCAGCATGTAAAACAAACAATTTATTATATGCACTTAGTATCAAATCAATTTTATCTTTCAGGATATCAATCCTATATTGGAAAATGCTCATTAATGATCCATGGACCATCTCATTATGTTCACTTATCCCTTCCTCTGTTTCTACATTGTCCCCTATTAACTCTGTCTGGACCTCTGCATCTATACTTTCTTTAGGTGTGGCAGGGATAACTTCTAGCTTTTCCTTTAATTGCTGAGTTAAATCCTTAACTGTATTCTCCTGAGCATGTATCTTGATGTAACACATCTCCCTATCTTTGGATATGGAACTAGCCTCATTTATCAAAGTATCACATTTCTAGGATAGATGTTTTGTTTTTTCTTCATTTAGTTGTGCCCAATAGGTTAAAATATAAGAAATTTCGAAGTCATTTGTGTTATGTACTGACCATACGATCTGATTACCTACCATGCTCTCTTGAATGTTTAATAGAGCTGGTTTCTGATCTTTAGGAGCTAAGCTCGACATTGCAACTGCTTGGGACTTTGGATTATATCCAAATCCCTTGATCATTTCACCAACTTGCTCTTCAGATGTCATTTTCAAATCTGGATACCTTCTGATCTGATCTATTATGAAGGCCGAGGCTAGATCCCAACCCTCAGCAAGTAACATACCACTTTCTTTAACTAATTTCCTGGCCTCCTCAGGAGTTATTTATTCAGATTCAGGATCATAGTTTTGTATGGCTAGGAGGGCCTCATTAGTGACTGGTTCTCCTCCTTCCAATCTCAGTTGTTCACTTACTTTCTTCTATTTATTGCACCTAAGGAAATATTTAAACTCTTGAGTTTTGATGAAATTGTCATCATCAAGGAACTTTTGTTGATGAATCACCCTTTCATCAATGCCAATTAAGAGAGGTAACTCAATATCTTCTTCTACCTCTTGCTGCAATCTCTTTCCTTTTCGTATTTCTTTCCTTAATTGGTGATCATAAGGCCTATTGCCAAGAATAAGGGCACTCACCTTATCTAAGGGCACTCACCTTATCTTTCTTCTTTTATTTTCTCTCATAAGTCTTGGTATGTGAACGCTCACCAATATCAACCTTTTGCCTTTTAAGTGCAGGCTCATTAGTAGCCTCATGCTCTAGGACCTCTGTTAGGTCAACAACATATTCTTGCCCTTCTGCTGCAAGATTTAATGGTACTACTTGGTAATTTGGGTAAGCTCTGGTAGAAGGGCATCCCTGATCACTATCATCGTCATACTCAGACTTTGAATTTTCTCTGTGGCCCTTTTCTGGTACCACTAATGCTTCTTCCAGCTGATTGCACAAAAGAGTGTAGTTCTCAATCATTGCATCTAGCCTTTTGAGATAAGGAAAACCGGGGTAGAAACCTCCAAAACTCATCCCCTTTCTCTTTACCTTCCTCTCTAGGTCCATAAGTTCTTGGATCATGTCTGCTCTTCTCATTACTTCTTCTTCTTCCAAAATATTTCTGATAGCATCCTCCTCCATACCCTCTTCATGTACATAGTTATATGGTATGGTAGGAGTTAAAATCTTCTTGGCTCCCACAATGAATCCTTCAATATCATTGTACTTTCACAAGGCTACACTCATCTTATAGTGACTCATCCAATTATTTACTGGATCTATGGCTTTCTTGCCAATTGTAAACTGATACACTTTGAACTGTCTAGGGGTAAATGTCCCCTTTCTATGTGGTGCCAAGTTTTCTTTATCTATCAACATTAGCTGCCATATGAATTCTATTGCAACTATCCTAGTTGGAACATGATATGGGAGAATATGAGGAGGATGTGAACATCCATATACTCTTATCATATTAAAGTTGTTTCCTAGGTAGAAATCACCCCACTTATGATCACCTGGCCATTTATCAACATAATCACATGGCCTCAAAAGCTGCAATACTTTTGTAGGCAAGCTAGTCTTATTTACTCCTAGGCTTTGCATTATTGGGTACACAATCCAATTCTCAAAACCATAGAAGTCACAATCCTTAGCAGTGTAATTCCACACTCTGATCTAGAATTGAATGAGGTTGGGTTGATTATAGTGGAATCTTTGAGGATTCAAATTCTGTTCATCCATTATAGGGTAATTGAAATATAGCAATAAATGCATCAAAAAAGAATAATGTAGAAACTCGGGCTCTTTCTCCTTTTTCTTAATAGCAACAAAACCCTCATGCATCCTATCAATGATATACTGGATGTAATCATAAGTAGTGCTTGTATACACATCCTGTATGTCTAAGGCAATCAACAAAATACCTGCATTTATCCTTTCTGCACCTCCATCCCTCCCTAGCACTCTACACAATGCATAGGAAATATATTTCATGTAGTGGTTTAAATCTTTGCAAAAATAAGGTTCCAAACCTGGTAAAGGGGCAATATAATTCCTTGTCTCCTTAGGCATGTGTCTCTTTATCATATTCCTAATGACTCCAAATTGTCTTTCATACCTCTCTTCTTATTTCTTGAGGTTAATTTCAGTTGACGTTTGGTAATAGAGGTTAAATGCTTGCATAAATGAATTTCTACTTAAAGCAAGCAACACGGCCCCATCATTTCTCTTAATTGTTTTGCTAAGTTCATCACAATTGTTTTCTAGGGCTAAAATGAAATCAGTATCTACAAAAACATTAGGAACTAACAATCTAGCCAGTTCACATGTCCAAGAGTTCAAGATAGGCACAACTTCATCACATTTTTTTATAGAAGTAATTAAACAGAGAATAACCTGATCTTCCTGGTGTCTTTGCATCTCTGATGTTGACCAAATCATCAATCAGGATATCAGCATTTGACTTCTTGTTTCGTGTAGAACCTGGCAATATATTTAGGAACTCATCTGAATAATTCCTTTTTCCTTTGGCATCATCATCTATATCATCATTCCTTCCACTTGAGGAGGCCACACTATGTGCTTTACTCATCTTGTTCTGTTCTGTTCTTCTCTCAATTTTGTGGTACCGATATTGAAACAAATCTATCATAGGAAACCCTTACTCTAAACTGAAATGCACTAAAAATAATTCAAGAGCACTGAAAGTCACACCAATTACCTTAAATTCTGTAGCAAACTTTTCTCAATTCACTCTTCAAAAATGCAACTATTCTCTCTTTTTCTTAGACACGGAAAACTTGGCAAATTCTCTGCTCTAAAATTATGAATGCAAGGTAAGTGAAAATGAGCACGATATCAGCTATTTATGGAAAAAATGCTCAAGGTACGTAGCTCATTATTGAAAAATCCATCATTTCTGCCTTCAATTTTACACACTATGCCATTAATATTGATTTCTAGCCATAGCCCCTGATCATGACAAGAAATCTAATTCGAATGAATGAAAAATTCATGAAATTCTTATTAAATTTGATCAAAGGTTACAAATGACGTGATTGGATCTTTTCAGCAACTTTTCCACCTTGTCATAACTGTTCTGCATTCCTATTGGCTAGTGAATTTTCAACCATAGCATGTCAGCATCAGCTTTAACTTTTCTTCACTATATTTTTCATTTTCCTTATCTAGAAACCTAGTGACAATGCTTTGTCTCCATGTCGCTTAACATTTCTTTTAACTATGATTTCTTTTGGAGATCTGGCGACAACATGTATCACTTTACTTCAGCTTAACCTTAGTCAGCTTCTAGCGATCACGTGATTGAAGAAATCCAAGTCGCTAAAAGAAATTCGTAACTCTGAGTTTATCATGTGACACCCCGTCCACCATAGATTTCTTTTTAATCGAACTCTTATCGCTAAGTCTCCAAATCATATTAATGCTTTATGAGACTTCATGACTTAAGCTTGTGTCACTTAATCGCTAGATGTTTATAACTTAATCATTTTATACTGGAGACTTAGCAACTAAGCATATGATACCTTTAATTTATCAGCTTAATTCATTTTGGAGACTTGGCGACTATAGTGTAATGTAAAATTTATTTCCTTCTATCTCTAAGTCGCTAATAGAAATCACCTTTAATATTTTTATTTGGAGACTTCCCAACAACCATTGATCTCTCATCTGTCATCATCCAATGGCTCCGCTAAGTCTTTGAATCTTTCATAAAAACCCTAATTCACTTGGAGACTTGGTGACAAGAGTGTAATATTTCCTTTAGTCTCTGATTCACCAGATAACACATTTCACATTCTGAGACTACATGACTGCATACTTTAGTCACTTAGGTTTTGGAACACGTGTCTCCTTATTACTGCTTGTCTCCTAATCGTTGAAAGAATGTTGACTTTTCAAAACGTATCAGCGACTACGCGACAACTGCTTATCTTCTTTTCTTCCTGTGGTTGTCTCCAAGTCTCTTAATCCTTTATCTTAACTCACTTTGTATCCCGAGACTTGGTGACTATGTAATATTTTAAACTCATCGCTTAAATCTGATTTGATTCGGAGACACCGCGACCATAGTATACCAAAGTTTCCAAACATTTACTAACTGTAGGGTTTATTATGAGAATTTCTGACCATCGTTAGATCCTTCACCAGATGGACGGTTGTCGCTTAATCTCGTAACCAAAGTGGCATATTCTTTTTCACTTGGCGATAACGCGACAAAGGCATTCTGTTGAGTCTCTAAACACAACAAAATATTCTTATAACATTCAGAGACTTGGTGACCTGTCTAAAAAGGCACATGATTTATTTTATAACTTAAGTTCGAAAAACGTAACTTTAAAACATAACCTTGACTTGAAAATTAGGGCATTTTTTATTTTGAACCTTAAAAAGACTCAAGGGCTTAGGGTTTCACCTATTTCGAACAAAGGATGACCTAAAACACAGGATTTTTTGACATTTCACTGGTTTTAAGGCCTAAAAATCATCATTTGCATGGAAATACTTTGACAAGAAAAGACAGATTTTGACATTTAATGGGTTTTATTGATAGGGAACTTAAAAAATTTTACTAGCCAAACTACAACCGAAAATACAACCAACAACTGGAAATATACCCAACAGTTCCAATTAGGGCAATCCATCTTCGGGTTTCATTTAATCATTTCCAAATACATTATGAAATGTCAAGAAAATGATTAACTGGAAAAATATCTATCCACCTCTGAAGAGGTTAGAATCCCCTTATAGCCATTCAAAATGAAGTATCGTTGAGTCTAAATACCCCGAATAACTAACCATGATTAAGGAGGCTTAATATATAATATTTTCTAGGATACAAATATAGGGACTATACAGTGGAGAGTGTTATAATATGGATATTAACCTAAATATAAACAACCTATAGAGATAATAATAAAAGAAGTTATATTTAAATGATCAACTAAACATAATCATATATCAACACTACAAATTTTCAAAAAGGATTGATTGTTGCTTAATGAGAATCTACCACTTCTTATTTAAAGTATTTTACAATTATTTGATATCTTTGGAAAATGACACCCTCTCTTAGTTGAGGACATATATTACTTCTCTCTGGACTTATAGTCATCTCCTCCTTCCCTGATAGTACTCATTCTTATATTTAATTTTAGGGTCATAATGTAACAATTTTTAGAAAACTTATTTGATTTCTTTATAGACTCAACATATACCTTATACATAGCCATCCTTCACCTTACTTTGGACTAATGTTCTATTATTCCACTTTAGATTTTTAACATCACATAGCGTGACATATTATCCAACTTATGATTTTTACAGCTTACTAGAATCTGAGTGCACTTCTCCGTTGTGAATACATTAGTTGGGTTACCCAATGCTTTCAATATAATCTTGATTTGTCCCCCTATTTTATTTCAATATAATCTCCATTGATGTCTTTTGTAGCATATCACCCAAATACAGGGTATCCAATAGATGCTTATGTCCTTTATCAAGGGCTAATCCAAGAGCATTTTTCATATCATTTGCCAAACATAATGTGAATTAAATAGAAGAATGGATAAACAACCTCAAAAATTTTACAATCTTGTCACAGAACAATAACTAAACAGTCCATAAAACTTTATAAATTGTTGTAAGGACAGTAATCC
The DNA here is from genome assembly GCA_018584345.1 of Thuja plicata. Taxonomy (NCBI): domain Eukaryota; kingdom Viridiplantae; phylum Streptophyta; class Pinopsida; order Cupressales; family Cupressaceae; genus Thuja; species Thuja plicata. The sequence continues at coordinate 138,023 of MU228474.1, read as the reverse complement.
AAAACAAAATATAAAGAACAGTAATGAGAATAAACTATGTGCTTAGCTGCAAAATAGAGCATTCCTAATGAAGTTAGACATTGTGGCATGCACAATCTCTCATCCCAGACTAACTGAATAGACAAGAGATAGAGATCTAAACACCCCCCCATAACTCCATACCTTCACTAAAAAATTTAGAAGAATAGGCCATATGAACCATCTTTATCATAAAATGACTTCAAATATAAGTGTTTTTGTAGATACAGATTTAACGTATTTTACATGGCAAATAGAAATCAGGATTTGATTGCAACAAATGACAAATAAAAAAATTTGATATTATTGGTAGTGGCTATATAAGCTTCACATATCTGAAACTGAGAATAAACAAAGTTGTACATGGTCATATTCACATGTATGGAGCTGTTTAAGGTTAAATCCACACATTTGGAGCCTTTTTATTGCATTTTATTCCACTAGATGGTCAGTTTATTGGTATTGTGCATGCACTTTAGGAGCATTGGAATTAGCCCTGGGATTGAGCAACCCAATTTAGCTACTTAATTGAAGAAAAGAAGAATGCTGATGTTAAGCAATTTAAGCTTTCTGGGTTATTGAAACACCAGTGACCCCACACAAGATCAAAATTGATGTTGGCATTATCTTAGCATTCATTAATCTAGAAAATAAAGTAGGTAAATGTTAGTGTATTAGCACTGAATCCATAGTCACATGTGAAAACATAATAAAAAAGAAACCATAGGATTACTAGTGATGCTACGCAGTGGAAAAGTGGAAAGGTGATGCTTATGAGCATTGAACTCAATACCCAAATGAAGTTCCTTCCTTGCCATACACTAATCATCCAGGGTTTGATTGTCAGTGTTGTTTTTATAATTTGACAATTTTTATAAGTTTTTATATTTAGCTACAAACCATTTTAAAATATCACAACAGAGCTCAAGAACCCAAATTTTTATCCTAAAAATAAAATATCGTGAGCCCCTTGTTGTTGTTGCCCTTATTTGATGGAGAATAATATCCTATGTTGTTTGGTGATTGGTTTGTTGGTATGTTTAGGTAATTGATGGATCTTATCGGTGATATAAAAGTTCAAGGAGCAATTATCAAGAGGATAAGAGGCATTCTTGTTGTTGTAGTTGTTCTTGCTGCCCTTGCCGCAACCATAATAGTGTATGCAAAAGAAGGTAGTGGAAAAAAGCGTAAGTGCAAAAGAGATGTAATTCCTTTTTATAAGCGTATTATCAACTCCAATGAGACGGATGGCTTTGACCAAATATGCATGAGTAGATGAGCCTTCTTTCATCTAGCCAATATTCTAAGACAAAAAGGAAGCATCAGAGATATAGAAAACCTCATGTTAGAAGAACAATTAGTCATGTACCTCCATACTGTTGGCCACAATCTGAGGAATCGTAAGATTTCCCATAACTTTAGGCACTCTAGAGAGAAAGTATTCGATACTTCCACAATGTCTTGAGGGATATCTTAGTGCTCCATATGGATTATTTTATACCCTCTAGTCCAAACACTCCTCCAGAAATGAGTGGGAAGAACTATTTTGATCCATACTTCAAGGTATATCTCCTATTATCGTGTGTTCATTACATTAAGAATTTTATGACTATAGGATTGTGTGGGAGAAATTGATGGATCCCATATACTAGTCACTGTCGATGTCGACATACAAGATAAATATCGCGATAGAAAAGGCAACTTGTGGAAATGTTTTATGGTAGTGTGTTCATTTGATTATAAGTTTCAATACATCCTTGCTGGTTGGGAAGGGTCTGCTGTAGATAGTCATGTTCTAGCTTTGGCTCTCTCAAGATTGGATCCATTGGTAGTTCCCCCAGGTATGTAAAATATGATTATATAGTGAAGCATGTGAAAAATAACACAATGTTATAACAATATACTTTATTTTATGTAGGAAAATATTATTTGGTCGATGTAGGATATCCAAATGTGCCAGGATTTATTGTGCCTTATGGGTGTACATGTTACCACCTAAAGGAGTTTTCAAGAGAAAATCCAATAAACACACCACAAGAGTTGTTTAACCATCAACACTCCTCTCTTAGGAATGCAATAGAGCGTACATTTGGGATTTTGAAGCAAAATTTTCCTATCCTGAAGTATGCAACATTGTATCAAATCAGGACACAAACAAATAATGTTTTGGCATGTTTCATACTACACAACTTCATTATGATAGAGGATGACCTTCCATCCGAGGTAGAAATTGAAGAGGAAGTGATCGTGATCAGATAAATGTCCCAATGTTGGAGACATATGGGTTGAACCAGCATGAGAGAGATGATTGGGGGAAATTTTGAGATAAAATAGCAAGAAGGATGTGGGAAGACTACATATCTTGATCTTAGTCATTTACTATGAAAATGTTTATACTTTAATGTCAGATTTCATAATTTTCACGAACTGATATATCTAATTAAAATTTGAGTCCATTTTATATTACTCTTGTTATTATATATTCAGCCATGTCATGTTATATTAACTGCTGTTATGACATATTTAGTGTTGTCGTGTTATATTCAATGTTTTTATATTTAATGTTGTCATGTTATATTTAATGTTGTCATGTTGTATTTAATGTTGTTATATTTAATGTTGTAATGTTATATTCAATGTTGTTATATTTAATGTTGTCATGTTATATTTAATGTTGTAATCTTATATTTAATGTTGCCATGTTATATTTAATGCTATCACTAGTACAAAAACAATAATATATGACCAAATAAACTACCAAAAATTGTAGATAAATGATCAAATTTGGTCACGTGACCAGTGGTAGTTTATTGCCGGTCATTTATTTCGTGACCAAATTTATGACTAAACTATTTTAGTTATTGATTTGGTCATTGATTTGGACATATATTTAGTCATTTATTTGGTCGTTTGGTAGTTTATTTGGTCATTTATTTGGTCATTTGGTAGTTTATTTGGTCATTTGTTTGGTCATTTGGTAGTTTATTTGGTCATTTTTGTAGTCATTTATTTGGTCATTAATTTAGTCATATTAGGGCACGATGGAATCAAACCATCATCCTCCTACTTGTAAAGTAGGTGCTCTTCCATTGAGCTAGTGCCCTTTAAAGAATAATCATACCATGTATACTAGTACTTTCCACAAAACATGATTTTAAATTTTTTCATCTATAGTTCAAGGGTAGCAAAGCTTAAGGGGAGGATGACTAGTGATACTTTAAACTCAATGATGAACTTATTCAATGTGCAATATAAGAATGAAGTGAATGACACCATTGGAAAATACATTACATGTGCCTTGTTCCCCTTATTATAATGACAAGCATATATCTTTAGGGGAAACCAGCCACATTAAATAGAGATAAAATATGTATCAATGATCATACCTTCTACATTTTCAGTCCTAATTAACTCATCAAAAGCTTCACTGATTTAGAAGTCCACACTACTAATCATACCTTCTACATTCTTGCAGCTATAACCATATAAGAAATCTTCCATCAAGGTAAGTCGAGCAGAAAACCTAAAGCCCTGATTCTATAGACCAGGGCAGGATACAATAATTCTACAAATTATTCTCATATCCAAACTTATCCATATTAGTCTTGAAAAATAGTTGTATAATAATTGTCATATCCAATTGTATCCATATTAGAGGATCATGAAAAATAGTTGTAACATGCGCACATGCACGCACGCACAGCTGTACACAAGGAACATGCATGCACACACACACAACCATATACTAGGAAGACGCAGATGCACATGCACATACCCATACCCAAGGAAAATAATTACAGTGCCTACATACCCAAACCTTGAACCTATACCGGTCCCTACCAATTCTGCCAGCTTAGATTTTACTACACTGCAGGGCAATGGTCACCCCTGAAAAGGCAACCACTCTTCAGAAAGAACATGCACAGGTAGCTTGGACTGATATGTTCTTGATTGACACAAAACAACTAAGTACTGAGGGTGAATAAAAAGAAAACAACATTGGTGAGTAGCTGTAATGGCACTGAAGTAGCTGAACTGTTTTATTTTTTTCGGTTCCCTATTTCTCAGCTAGTCAAATTAAGCAAGCCTGATGTTTATAGATTTTTATGGTCATTGACTGATTAGTGGCCTTAATGTCTTCCTGGTAGTGTCTCCTGGTTAGTTTTTACTTTTAATGCTTGTGTACTGTAAAATTCTCAATGATTTGTTAAATACATAATTGTATATGAGTTTCTGTCAAACCACCCTAATAAAACCCCACTAGTCTATCTAAATCATCTCCAAGTTGCAGTAAAAAAAGATGCATAAATGATATTTGCCTCCTACATATAAAGAGGAAGATGGTCTCATTCCCAATTAAAACTGAGAAATTATATAACTCATCAGTTATCACCCAGCAGGTTTTTTATCTAGGTTTTAAAACATGACACTCATCTACTAAAACAATCCCCGGCAGTGTTAATAAAAGTACAGACACAAAGAAAGTGACACTTATCCCCAAAGTAGAGATGGCAATGCCACGTACCTCAACGACATCAGCAACAGTAGTTGTCATATCAAGTGTGATTTCTTCAAATGTGTCATCCAAAAAATAGACGATTGTTAATGTTAGCTTTTTGTCAATCAATAGAGCTTCTATCTCTTCACGTGTAGGTATATTTCGTCTTGGCCCAGCCTTGACAAACCACTTCAAAGCATTCCACGTATTCATAGCCAGTGCATGGACTTCGGGATCAGTACTAGGAGCAGTGGCAACATCGTGGACATATTCGGACATGTATGCTGCAATATCTTTTCCAGGGGGCATGGCAGAAGCACATAAGTGCATAAGTTCCCATGCCTTTAACAAATAAATCTTGCAATAAAATTACAAAAAAAAAAAAGTTTACTTGAATAGCTTTACAAAACATTAAATCACATTCAACTTTCAAGTTGTTCTAGTAATAAACTTTTCTACTTTAGAAACAATATGAAAGAAAATTAAAATCAGCCTACATTGAGAAAGATACATTTCTACTTGATTTGGATATGGTACATATAATCAACTAGAACAACTATTTATAACTTTGACTTATTGAGTCTAATAAAACAATAATGTCTCAAATCAGTCTCTTGTGTTCACAATAAAAAAATCACTCAAAGCAAATCCCTTTCTTATGACAAAGCCATGCACAGAGTGTAATCATAAATCCTTAATAATAATATTTTTTAATTTTCCTCCTTTGACAAACAGTGAGTCATTATCAATAGTTAATATAAATAGATTAGAGTTAAAATGAAAAGATCTTATTAATCCCTGAACTATATTGTGTAATGCATTTAATGTTGGGAACTCATTAATAAATTTATTTATAATTACCAACATGGCCAACGAAGAAAATTGTCTGACATCATTTATAGATGCATAAAACCGTAGTTCACGGAGAATCAGACTTGGACAGTATTCGACAAGCCCAAAATTTTGACTTGGCAACTTAGAAAGTACTGAGATAGGATATGTAGGAAAGGATGGTTTAATGTTATGTTGCACTTCTTAATGGTTTTAGAGGGTTTTTAAGAATTTTTAGTTTATTTTAAATACTGTTAAGAGTGATTGTTCCTGAACAGTGTATAGGATAACAGTGAGTTGTTCTAGTAATAATAAGAGATTTTAGTGACCTCTAACTTCCATGAACGGTGGGATATATGGAAGAGAAATGCTATGACATAAGTAATATTTTCAAATGTGTTTCTATGCAGGGTTTATGTTATTTGTGTAAAGGTTAAAGCACACAGAACTCTTGGTTACGGGAAATGGAGGAATGACTGTCATAGAAAAACACAGTCTCAGTACGGGAGACATATCTCCCAACTCCACCGTTGGATCTTAATATGATTTGGATATGTTTGAGAGAAACTAATTCCACCCATCCTTACCAGAGCGATCGAGCATTTTATATCTTATTAAAAAGTTACACCTATTTGTGTACGAGTCTGTCCAGAGATAGCAAGGAGGCATAGCTTTAGTGATTGGGCTAGTGAGCACAAAAATGACACACGGATATGTATGTCATTTATCAAAAGAAAAACAATATACTGAGATAGGAACCAGAGGATCTAGCAGTTGTGGACTTCAACATATCAAACGTCCAATCAACATATATAATCACAATAGGAAAATTGTATGTCGAAAGAAAGGCATGCTGCAAACACTTGTATGTCACAAGAAAAACTATATGGTACATACAGAGACAAGAACCAGAGGGTGTAGCATGCTCCAACATTTGAAACATGCAATCACACCATCCAAAATCAGACTACCAAAGAGAACATGTATTCTTACCTGTCAGGATTATTGCTGGTTTGTTTTGATATCTGAGCAAAAAGCTCATCTCAAAGCTCAGCACGTTTCAACGTATGTGTAGAGTTTTGTAGCAAGTTCTATCTGATCTTGCATACTTAAAAGATTTTCCCTATCAGATGCATCAACCTCCATCTACTTCAGAACAACTTGGAACAATTTCACTGCGTGACTTATAAGGTCGCTATTGATTCTTAATAACAATGTTGGAATAAGTTCCTGCTCAACAAAATCAAGTTTACATGCATTGGCTGTCTTCATAGTGGGACCTTTGCCTATTGGTGGTAGTTTATTGAAAAAGGATAAAGGTTTTCTTTGCAGACAACAAATTTTGAAGATTTCTTCCTATGCTTTTCTGAGATCAATCAGTTTTTTTGAGAACAGTGATCCAGATATTCATTTATGCAAGCAGCATGCTTTAAAACTTGGCATTTCAATCCAATTTCACTCCTTATCAAGTGACTAAAATTTTCTAATTCTTTGTGGTTGAAGTCAAGTACTCCAACTTTGACAGATTTGGCAAGTTTGGGAAATATTGTACACTAGAGTAGTTTGAGGGAAAATGTTAGCATCT
>MU228474.1:64420-130991 GCA_018584345.1 Thuja plicata | reverse complement strand
ACTGGTCATTTATTTAGTCATCTATTTTCCAAATATGATCAGTTTTGGTCATGTGACTAAAAATTTTAGTCACGTGACCAAAAGTTTTAGTCACTTAGTCATTTATTTGCCAAATTCTACTAGTGTATTATGACACATTTTTAGTGTTGTGATATTATATTTAGTGTCGTTATGACATATCTAGTGTTGTTGTGATATGTTACAATTGACATCATTAATAGTTGGTGTGTGTGACTCACGTATGCCATACACGGATCTATTAATGAGCATGGATGCTGATGTTCAAGTTAGCCATCTAGCTTCTTCTTCTTCTTCCAAGAAGGTTTTGTGGACCAAAGAAATGGAACGAAAGTTTTTAGACTTGGTCCACGAGAAAGTACAACTTGGAAAAAAGGCTGAAGGGAGTTTCAAAAAAGAATCTAGACCGCCATTGAAAGGAGGTTCAATGTAGCGCTGAAAATGAACTTATCCAAGGATAAATTCAAGAACAAGTTGAAAACTTGGAAGCAAAGGTATATAATAATGAAATACTTGAAGAATACAACCATTTTTGCATGGAATGGGAGTACTCAATCTATGGATTCCGATGATAGTGTTTGGGATGAGTTATTGAAGGTAACATGGTCTTAAAATCTCTTCCTTTAAGTTGAATATATATTTACTAATGAAAGAAAAATAATGAATTCAATCATTATGCCAGCATACATAGAAAGGAATTTAAAAATGCCAGAGTGTATAAGAGGCAGCCGTTTCAATACTACAATGAATTAGTCTTCATTATGGGGAATGATATAGTTGAGGGCACCACAACTCCAATAGATTAAGAAATAGAAGAAGGGAACCTTATGGATGAGGCCATCGATCTCAATGATGAGGAAGATGTCACTTATCATGGTATCGATAGTGCATATTTTTAGACTGCTACTGATTTGGCTGATGATGGTATTGATACACCTCCATCGAACAAATTTGGTGGAAGTGGCAGAGAGAACCTTTCATCATCAACAACAAGGGGGCCAAAGAGGAAGAAGGGAATCATGGTAGGTTCCATGGATGCAATTTGTGAAGTGATCAGAGATCTGGGTGTAGGCCTAAGAGAGCCTCTGACAATAGAAAACTCTACTTTGCAAACTGATGAAGCTAATGTGTATAATGCACTAAAATCCATCCTTGATCTTACCCAAGGTACTATGCTTGATGCGTATGACCATTTTTTTATTTAACCTCCAAGAGCCAGAGGGTTCTTAAGAATTAATGAAGAGGAGAGAGTCACATACATTACACAGAAGTTTGGAGGACTCTAGTTAGGATGCAAAATATTTTGATACAATTCTATGTTTATTTGATCCATGTTTCAAATTATAACTTGTCATAAAAATCTATATGATGTTACTAAATCTGTTCTTGTTATGAGAATATCCTGGTTGGTTTTTCTTTTCCACTAAATGTTATTTTGTAATTTATTTCATATCTTGATTGCACAAGTTTTGAACTTGTTCCCCATTGATACATCTCTAGTTTGGTGAACTTATTTGAGATAGTAGACTAAATTTCACTTTTCATTGTGTTCATGATCATGTGCTAGTGTATGGTGATGGTTGCAGTATTGGTATGAAGTTTATGTAGTTTTAGTTTACAGGGTTACAATTACCACAACAGACCAAATTTTGGGGAAGTTGGCAGTCATAATTTAAGCTTAACAGTTATTAAAAATGACTAGTATATCACTTAAGGAGCTATAACAAACCATATATTGTGACTGTAGTATATGATAGATTACAACTTGTAGCTTTCAACATATGTGAGAAAAGGGAAAGACAGGTTCAAAAATCAAACCATGGCAAGGTTTTTCACATGCTGCTGTTATAACTTTGTCTATCTGGTACTGTCAAAACACAATCTTTGAAGCTCTTCAGTGGTGGAATTGAAGGCCACCATCTGATGGTCTTCTGCTGGGGTTTATTATTCTTTTATTAGGACTAGGATGCTTTCCAATTGTTTCACACCACTTTTTCAATATTCTGGTATGATATCTTTTGAATTTCTCAATGTTAAATTTGTTCTAAGTGTTACTATACAGTTGAAGTCAAGCATGATATATTTGTTAAATTGAAATTATTCGCAGTGTGCATGAGTAGACACTTTTGTCAGGATTGAAAATATTCATACTTAACCTTACACAACACATAAGTATTGTTTGCAAAAGTCTTCAGAAATATACTTGATTCTATATAGTCTCCCATTAAATAATTTTCCATGTAGGTTTGTCATTGCATTACACACCTTTTTCTTTTTAGGCTTCATCACAAAATCTAGAAGGAAATATATTAGTCACTAGTGCATTGTTGTGTTAATGATTTTTTGTTTAGATCCCATATGCTCTTTATTCTACTTTACTGTGTGGGATATACTCTTACAAGATGTCTATGCCTATGGAAAAGTATAAAAAAATGTTGGGATTAATGGGAAGTAGTACTGAGAGGGGAGGGGTGAATCAGTACCTCTAAAAATTTTAACGCTTTTCACCTCTCATCATTAGTAATCAATATTTACTGTATTACCGACCATATCTGATGTTCTTTCTTATGCATGTAGTATTAAATCATAACCTTAATTATATGAAAAATTCATAGAAACATTCATGAAAGTAATAGACACATAACATAAGATATGATATCATAGAAAACTCCTATTAGGAAGTAAAAACTACAGTGGGGATGGCACCCACAAAACTTCACTACCTGCAGAATGGAAGGTAGACGGTAAAGGCTTACAATTGATCACTTCTGATGATCTACCCAGTTAGGAGTATTAATAAGGAGACCTGTTAGGATCTACTCTATTAAGATCTTTTAGCAACACTAATGAAGTGCACACTCGGTTAAGAGATTTACAATAGGACTGTTAAGTCCACCTTCCTTGAAAGGATTTCTTAAGTGTACCCCACTTGTTAGAATGTGTACAATATGTTTGACCTAACTGTATGCAATCTATAATTTCTGATTACATATCCATTAAAGCTCACAGTATATGAATATCACCTATAGTGATTGATTAATACATTTTCCTGCTCGTTGGTAGCCTGTGTTCTGTTCTTGACAACTGATTTGATCTTTGTCTGTGTTATTGCATGAATTATTTTGTCTGATCCTTAGATGCTCTCAGTGGCTACAATAATCATTGAACAACCTGTTCACAATTTATTGAGCATCATTTTATACAAGTATTTGACCTATTTTAGAATCACGCATTACAATGTTAACTCTAGATCCAAGGTATACAAATTGACCTTGATCCTTTAGTTTGGATGTTTTAAAATAGTTAAAATGATAAAAACAATAATAATTACATTGCTTTCTCTACACGTAATGGATTTAAAACAAATCAAGAAGCTAAATATAAGACTTCAGTGATTTATCTGATGTGGAAAGTCAGATCCACTTTTTGCGGGATGTAACTAAATGTCAGTTCTTGATCGTCGGTGTGAACTGAAAGTCTATCGGTGTTCCTTCATTGAACTGATTTTCAGGTTGCACTGTTGGTTACTCATCGGGTTCCTTTGTCCTTTTTGTCATTGAGTAACACTGAATAGTGTTTTTCAGGATGCTTTGTACTTGGCAGTATCGGTAACCTTGGCATCAGGTAGTGTTGTGCCCTGTTTGTCAGTGTAGTATAAACCGATGGTGTGTATCATGTTTTTCCTTGCATATACTAATGGAAAAATATAATGTCTTCAATCTCCCCCTTTGACATTAGTATCAAAAATTGATGTGCATAATACTAAAGTGTTTAGTATGTACACCATTTATATATCCTTGGCATTGTATGACTCCCGCTAACTGTATGCATCGATATAGTGTAAATATATGTACATGTATACTTGCCTTTATACTATACATTCCCCTTTTTGTTATTTCCTCTTTTAAATGACTGTCTGTACATATCATTTCTTCTTTCATTCCCCTTAACTATACATATCATTTCCCTTTTTTTTGATAATCATGAAAAAAATGTACAACTTATAAGTTATCAAAAATGTGACAAAAATATGTAACTTACAGAGTGTCAAGAATATGGGATTGAGTGTTCTTGATATCTTCGATCATTTTCTCCCATTTTTCTATGAGGAGTTCTAATTCCATGTGCTCTAGCTCAATCCTAGCGTGCATATCATAAATGTTGTCTAGGACAGACATTTTTGGGGTGGCAATACGTGCTCTTGCTTCTGTCATATATTGTTGGAGTAATGTTAGAGTAGGTAAGAGTTGAGCTTGAAGCTCATTTACCTCATCTCTAAACTTGGTTTCTGCAATCTAAATATCGTGTCTCAGCTTTCGATCTTGCTTTAGCTATTCATTATGCAATTTGATTACCTCTTCACTGTTTGTGAGACTTTGTGCACTTGTTTTAGGATCAACATCAATCTATTCTATCTTGTCGGTATACTCCTTGGTGAGTTGAAATAACGTGCATAATTTCTGAATTAAGGATATTGCTTCTAAAATAATGGGGTCTACTATGCTTACCAGTTCAGAAAGCTTCACCCTTTTTTGTGCCACTTCTTGGCTTATCTTTTTTGCTAGCTTGAATTCATACTTCTTTTCAAGTCTAGCCTCCATAGCCTTCTCAACATCTATGTTCTGAGATGTGATAGTATCGGTGAGAACCACTAATTGATCAAGCATGGGGGCTGTTTGATCAACATCTGTGTCAGGTACAATTTGCTGAAGGATTCCTTGTGCAACTTCAAGTACCTTTTCTTCCTTGGTGGCTTTTCTCAACTTATCCTGCATGTCTTTCCTTTCACAAAGTCTTGCATACTTTTTCAATTCTGTAGGATCCAATGTTCTAGGATCACATACTGGAATCTCATTAATTTCATCTAGAGTGATTGGATTCTTGTTCTTTCTCTTCTTCTTCCTTGAGATTTGGGTAGAGGCTGATGTATGAACTATCATTTCTAGCTCATTTGTTTTCTCTGAGGTGCTCGGTGAAGGCTTTGAAGATGAAACCTCTTGTGCCTTCTGCTCGGGGTTCACCTGTTAGTTAGGTGAAGACGTCTCTCCATCAACCTTGGGTGGTCCAGTAGATTTCTCTTCTATTTTCTTTTGAGAATCATCCATTTTTTCCTCTTCAGTCTTCTCCTTCTACTTTTCCTCTTCTACTGGTTACTCTTCTTCTTTATTCTGATCAGTAGACTTGTCTTTCTGATCATCGATTGCAGCTTGATCTGTAGTTGTCTCTTTTGGTTCATCTATGGTATCCTTTGTCTCTACATCACCCTTGTCTTTGGGTAGGATTGTATTTTCTATAGATTCTTCATTTCCTTCTAGCATAGTGATGGCCTTAATCAATACTGGCATATTATTCTGTGTGCCCATTTGTGTTGCATCTAGAGTTGTGTCCTACTCATCGGTTTGATCTTGTTGAGAAGTGACATCTTCATATTTTTGTATTTGATCTATAGGGTCCAGACCTATGATGTCAATAATGGAAGTGTCTGGCCATATCTCATCAGCAACATCCATGTTCTTATTCCCTTGTGTCTCCAATTCTTGTTGCTTTTTTTGATCTGTAAGAGATATGAAAATTACATCATCTTCTTTCTGTGGATCTTTATCAGAATCATAATGAGTGATTTCTTGAATGTCAAGACCATCCATGACTTTTTCTAAGTCAATGGGCTCATTATTTTCCACATTATCCAAAGCAATGTGCTGAGGACTTGCTTTATCTTTCTGCTCCTCTACATAAGGTGTGTCAGTGAGAAGTAATTGGTTCTCACAACTTGTTGACTCTATAGGTAGATCTAGGATTTATCTCCATTGGCCTCGGTCATGCTGTCCATCTCTATAAATTTATCCTATAGCACCTCGTAAGCTCTTATCTTTGCTACAAATTTACTTGAGTGCTATTTCATTATTTCTTTGATCTCTTCCATTTTTAATTCGGGAGGCATGATTGTGACAAGTACCCTCCCTTGCTTCCTTTTTTGTGTGTAAAGCATAGGGCCATTGTAATGACATTAAGTTTTTCCATTAGTATAATTAAGTGAAAAACATGATAAAGGTCATCGGTATAGGCATATCTGACAGACAACACACTCCATAATCGATGAGATGACAATGCTTGTCATGAAAATGCTAAGTATGGAATTGACCGATGAATACTGTTAAGTGTTGAATCAATGAAAAAGCATAAAGGACATCACCGACAAAATAGTTTTTAGTACAATTTTATGAACATCGCCGACAGAACAGAAAAGGCAAGGAACCTGACGAACAGTTCAATACAGGGACACCGACGGAGCAGAATCCTGACAAAGTAAAGAATGAAAGAAACCCGATAGACTGACAGAGAAGCCCGAGCATTAGAACCGACAGTCAGTTATAGAACCTGCAAAAAGTGGATCTGACTTTCCACGTCAGATAAAACATTGTAATTCTATTTATAGATTTTAATTTGTTTTAAATCATTACTTGAGGGTCAAGAAAGTATATTTTAAATGTTTTAAAGCATCCTAATGGATCTAAAACATAACTAACTAAAGATCAAGGTTAAGTTGTAAACCTTAAATCTAGAGTTAACTTGAAAAGCGTGAATCAAGAATGGACCTAACAACTAGTATATATAGATGTTCAATCATTTGTAATAAAGAGAGTTGAAAAATGATTGTAGCCATGGAGAGCACCTAAGCAGCAGAAGTGAATTCGTGCAAAGTTCAGAAACAGATCATATCACTTCTCAAGAACACAGACAAGGCTACCGACGAGCAGAGACAAGGTATCATTCAATCACTCAAGGTGATTACATATACATTGTAAGCTTTATAGGATCTGTTATCAGCAATTAGAGATTTCATATACTATCAAATCAACATTTATAATGTAGTTGCATTCCAACAAGTGCATCACATCAGAAATCCTTTAGTAGAAGGTGGACTTAACAGTTCTTGATAAATCTCTTAACAATGTGCACACCTAACGGTGTTGCTAAAGCTTTAAACAAAGTAGATCCTAATAGGTCTCCACTCTAATACTCCTAACAGGGTAGATCATCAGAAGTGATCAAATTGTAAGCCTTAACTGGCTCCCTTCTTATTTGCAGATAGTGAAGTTTTGTGGGTGACATCCCCACCGTAGTTTTTAATTCCTAACAGGAGTTTTCTGTGATATCATATCTTGTGTTAAGTGTTATTTACTTTCATGTATGTTTCTTGAATTTCTACACATGTAAAGAACTTATGTTATGATTTCACATACATAAAGAAATATGAATAGATAGATAGGTGAATATACAAATCTGATGACATAAAGGTTAATGGGATAATCACATAAAAGTTTTAGAGGTACTGATTCACCCCTCCCCTCTCAGTACATCATTCTAGTAATTCCAAAATTTGGTATCAGAGCTAAGTCTCTTTCGTGAAAAGCTTAAAGACTTAAGAGAAAAGATCAAGACAATGGAAAAGTACAGACTAGACAAGACTATTGAGAATGAGTAGTTACAAATTTAGATTTACTATGAGAAGTACAAAGAGGCGAGAGTAAGCATGAGAAAGTTTCTTGATGAAAGAAAGATAATGGCAACTAGGCTTAATGAAAAAGATTATAAAGAAGAGGAGATCCTAGATTACTTCAACTCAACTGAATCAACAACAAGAAAAGCATCAGACACATCAGTAGAAGAGATCACAAGTCTACAAGAGGTCAATCTACATTTGATAGAGAAAATCAAGATGCTGCAAATCGGTCAAGAGACTTAGATGGTAAAAATGATTGATTTCATGAATGATTCGAGAAAAGATGAATCAGAGAGAACATTGGCTATTGATGATAGGAGGAAAATCACATAGAAGCTACAAGAAAAAGAATCAGAGATTCAAAGACTTATTGATCATCACCATGAGATTACCAATAAGATTATTCTTATGAGTCAAGAGGCAAACAGATTAAATACTGAACTCATTGAAATAATACAGATCATCGGTGATCTAAGAGAAGAGAATAAAAATCTAAAGCATGAAGTCAGAATTTAGAATCAACACAATGAATTAATAAAGAAAGATGAAGATAGCAATAAAAGAATGGATGATTTTCTTGATGGACAAAGAAGAGTCAAAAACTACACAGGTCTAGGGTATGCTGACAATAGAGAATCATCTAATAAATCAGATCAAAGCAATGCTTATGCAACTCCAAGAACCAAGAAGTTGTCATGCAATCACTGTGGAAAACTAGGCCACACTTCAAATATTTGTAGAAACAAAATGAAAGGTATTCCTCAATCGCCATCTACTTTCATTGGTAATTGTTATAAATGTCACAATAAAGGACACAAGGCACATGAATGCAGATCCAAGGTGACAAATCCAAAGAAGGAAACCTACATGGACAAGTACTGTCCTACCTACAAAATGAATGGACATACACATCAGGAGTGCTGGAAAAAGAAAAAGAAAGCATGGACACCAAAAGAACCTGATAATGGCTATAAACTGACAAAAATTGGTAACTCATATGTTTGGGACTATAACACATGGGTAAAATGCACAACATGTGGAAGGTATGGTCATATTGCTGCCAAATTTATGAGAAAATGGACTAGAAGACCAAGAGGATGGACCAATCCAGGTATGACATGTTTACGTTGTCATAAGGTTGGACATGTGATAAAAGATTGCAAAGACTGACTGACAGACACAAACACTTATCCCAATGGAAACACCATTGATGACATCAAGAAGATGAGAAACAAGATGTGGAGAAAAGCTACAAACACTGAAGGTGTTGGAACAAGAAATGCAAATGATGACACCCAATCCAATGGATATGGTGGCATCACTATTCCCAACTAAGCTGCACAAGTAAGTATGGAACTGCATTATGACAAGTTATATTATGCATCGGTTCCATTACACATTGATCATATTGACAAAATTAGCATTATTGAAGATGCACTATATCATTACTTGTAATATTATTGAAAAACAATTCCATCGGTAAATGGGTACCAATAAGCATCGGTGAACACACACAGTAAAGTTGACACTACTTACCAAAATGTATCGGGTATTACACAAAAGCCAAGTCGCTAAGTGTAACTGACATACATCAGTGATCTTTGAGCCGACAGAGGTTGTAGTCGCCATCTTACCGATAATCATCGGTAAAATCACCAAAGTTGTTAGCTACCCTGAAACTTTGTGCCTACACCGAAGATGATATTTATGCCTCAATCAACGAACTCAGTCTTAGTACAATGATGATTTGTTGGTCATTAATGACAACTTAGGGCAAAAAAAGTTATAAAATCACGAGGGAAGAACTCATTTTGCACCCACAATTTTTGAGCAGCGAAGCAGAGCGATTGGAGAATAGATTGAAGTGCGACCTCAGCAAGATTCAAACATGACTCAATAGATTCATGAGCGATCATAGAGATTTAGTAAGTATCTACATTCACCAACCACACTGTGTTTAAGTTATGGAAAGCCCTAAATTTCAAAATATGATGGAATCTACTTCAAGAATAGAAAACTTGAAAGAGGATATGAAGAAAATGATTAATCTTATTAGCAATAGTACTTGTGTTGAACCTAAATACAAGTTACACCCAGAAATTGCATCACAACCTAACGATTCTGGAGCATTCTCTAGAATCCCACCTAGGGTTTTGCTGGTAGAGGACATAAGGTCCTATATACATTGCAAGATCTCAAAATTAGGATATCTAGACCTAGATAATTCCTATAAGGCATTATGTGATGAAACTGGAAACCTAAAAGAAGAGCACAAGCATCTGGAAGTGAAAGGTTTGACAAACGCATTACACTTTCCTAAGGTTTTTAAGACTGAATGGATAAAAAGAGTTCTTATCAAAATGTATAACCAGACATTGTGTCTTGATGAGCCTAAACGAATAACAAAAGATGTTATTCATGCGGTTACTGGATATCCCACAACCGACAAGCCAAAAGCTCACGAGCACCCATCCATGAAGGAAGTATAAAAGTTAACAAGTGTAAAATCAGACAAAAGAGGTATCAAGGTTAACACCATCACCGACGAGGAACTCAAGTTTGGTGCGTGTGTGGTAGGATATAAAATCTTTCAGGCTAGCAGAATGAAAAACATAACAAGCACTGCTATGAGCACAACCTACAAGATCATCAAACTAGGAAAGAAGTTGGATCTTGCAGAAATATTGTTAAATCAACTTGAGGAGAACATGAATACCATAAGGTCATCAAGGACAAACACTTATAATTTTGGTTCTCTTATTATGTGCATATTCTTTTACTTTGAAGAATACTTTCCTTCCATAGGCAAAGTAGTATGGGACATAAGTAAACCAGTCACCATACAGATATGTGAGCACATAGAATCATTAGGTACAGATTTTGATGACTTAATGAATGAATATTTCAAAGGATTTAGGGAAAAGATGCAAGCAAGAACAAGGATACCAGAGATTTTGATAGAAGAACACAAAGATGATATATGTTTTATGGTAGATGCTGATTTTACTTATATCAAACTAGTAGTACCTAGAAAATCTTGGCTATCACCACTGGATTATGAAATCCAAATAGGACAAGCTACAAAATGCATCAAGGCACTGTTGAATGAACCATTGGACAGAAAGCAACCAAGATTTGGCACTTATGAAGAAGCCAAACCAAAAATCAAGTCAGATCTTGTTGTCAAGAAAATTGTAAACAAGAAGAACAAAATGGTAAAAGACTTAACCAAGAAATTTGCAATTACTAAAGAAGGTGAAGAGGAAACAGAAGGAAAGGAGGAAGAAACTGAGGGCTAGTCACCCATTAGTGAAGATACAGAAAAGAGTGATTCAGAGGCTACATAGTCAGATTCACCACCTCCTCCTCCACCTAAGAAATCAAGGACAACAGTTGCTTCAAGGAAAAGAAGAAAAACAGTAGAGGAAGCAACTCCTTCACTGTTGAAGAAAGGGAGAGTGAGAACCTACAAGAAGAAACCAGTCTCACCAAAGGGGAAACAAACCAAAAGGAGGAAGTTAAATAGAACAAGAGAAGATCTAGATGACTCGGCTATGGATGAAGCTGACATAGAAGTACAAAAAGGGAAAGAACCCTTAATTTCTAAAACCTTTGATGAAATATGTAAAAACATTTCAGAATCACAATCTATTTCAGATCCTAACATTAGGAAATGGTTGAAATTTGATCCAGAGGATCAAAATAAAATTGAAAACGCTATAATAGCTAAAATGTGTAAACATAATTATGTTCCACTTCAATTCAAGGAATATGAAGTACCCAAGGAGCTATCGGATAGATTGTCTGCAAGATGGACATTTGCACTTCATTAAGAAAAATAGATAAGAGAAAGAGTACTTGCTACCCTTATGCCTTTTGAATCAAAGAAGGAAGAGATAGATGAAATGATGAAGAAATATGCAAAGGATTTCTCACCCAAAATGAGAGCATACAAATTTCTTCAAGGGAAGCTAATTGATCTAGATCAGGAAAGCATCAAGAAGTGGTGTAAAATACTTAAAAATCCCACTAAGGAAGTTAGCCCAGAAAAAGAACACATCGTCATCAAAGATGCACAAAATGATTCATTAGTTGAATTGGAAAGAGAAGAGAGTGATACAGCAGGCCTCAAAAATACTGAAGTTGCAGATGAGGTATGGCCCGACACTACTCTTGACAAAACTCAGAGTGAAGAAAGCCAAATTCCACCAAGCCCAACTAATATTGACTTGGATGATGAAGCAGAGGATAACAAAGAAGAATTGAAAATAAAAGGTAACATAAATGAGGATGTCAATGATGAAACATGGTTGGATAATATCATTAATGACATTATAAGAAACGACTCTGCAGAAGACGTGCAAAAAGATGAAGATGTCACTGTTGCACAAGGTGATACCGACAGACAAGACACACTTATTGACACTGCAGAGGTAAACACTCTTACCAACATGAAAATATTGATAGAAGCTATTGAAATTAACTCTAGTCAGGAGAAATCATCTAAGAAAGATGATAACATACCCGAGGACATAGGTAATGATGAAGCTAAAGATGCATTGGACACACAAAAGGATACAGACATAAAGATGAAGGATGCAACCGACACTCATCAAAATTTGTCTATTGAAAAAGACAAAGGAGAAGATACTAACAAGGATGAAACATTGAGAAAGGATGTAGAAAAAGAAAAGAGCAAAGAAGTTAAGAAAGATGATAGCATGAAGGAAAAGGAAGAAAAATCTATTGATATACCCAAGGCCACTAAAGAGACGTCTTCACACAACCAATAGGTAGACTCTGAACAGAATCAATAAGAAGCTTCATCTTCTCGACCTTCACCTACCATATCAATTCAATCTCAAGATTTACAAATGGTTGTTTACCAATCCGTCTCCCAACAAAAGAAGAAGAAGAAAATAATAAAGAAAGATATCTTGGCTGTAACACTTGATGAGGTAATTGAAATACCCAAGTGGGATGTATCAACTTTAGATACTGAAGCACTTCAAAAGTTCAGAGTGATATGTCAAAGAAAATCCCTACAGGAGAAAATGAGAAAAGCACATAGGGAAGCCCAAGAACTTGACAAAGCTAGGGATATACTACATTAACTTGTTCCTAAGGTAAAAGTTAAAAATGACATATCAGTCATGGAACAAATTGTATTTCTTACTGACATCATCACCACTCAAAATGTAGATGCAGAGTAGGCAATTGAAGAGCATGCAGAGAAAAAGTATCAACTCAAACTAGTTGAGAAGATAAGCCAAGAAGTGGCAGAAAACAAGGTAAAGCTCTCTGAATTAGCAATTCAGTTAGAACCAATGGTTGCATAAGCTATTACCTTAGTCCAAAAATTGTGCACACTTGATAACTTCACAAAAGTGAATGGTGAAAAGTTGTGCCAATTAGATTCAGATCTGACAGCAAGTGCACAAAGTTTAACCTCAAATGCAAATGTAATAAAGTTACATCATGACAAGATCACAGAGGTAAATAGATTAAGACAAGAAATATGGGATGCAGAGACACAGTTTAAAAATGAGGTTACCTCGCTACAGGCTCACATATTGCCAAACCTCGCTACTCTACAACAACACATTACAGATGCAACGAATCTGATCTCAACCCCGGAGATGTTTGTGGTAGATATCATCTATGATATGCATGTGAGGACATCACTTGAGCACATGGCTCTCAAAAATTTAAAGGAGAAATGGGAAAAGATGATGGAGGAAATCAAAGCCTCACACTCCCACATTTTTGAAAAGTTGTAAGTACCTTTTCCCTTATTATCAAAAAAGGAGGAAAAGGATATGTATGTTGTATGTACAACACGAATAGATATGTAAAAAATAGATATGTACAATATATCAAATATCAAAAAAAGGAAACAAAAAAAGGGAAGGCAATTATATGTACATAAACTTACACTTACCGACATATGCATAGGGGGAGTCATGAAATGACTAAGGATGAAGTATACATAGGTGTACATACTAATACATTAAGTATGTTGCACATATCAGTTTTTGATACTAATGTCAAAGGGGGAGATTGATGACATTAAGTTTTGCCATTAGTATACTTAAGTGAAAAACATGATAAAGGTCATAAGTATAGGCATACCCAATAGACAACACACTGCATAACCGATGAGATGACAATGCTTGTCATGAAAATGCTAAGTATAGAATTGACCGACGAACACTATCAAGTGTTGAACTGAAAACAAAGCATAATGGACATCACTGACAAAACAGTTTTCGGTATAGTTTTATGAACATCGCCGACAAAATAGAAAATGAAAGGAACCTGAGGAATATTTCAATATAAGGACACTGACAGAGAAGAAGCTCGACAGAGAAAAGAATGAAAGAAACCCGATAGACTGATAGAGCAGCCCGAGCATTAGAACCAACAGTCAGTTATAGAACCCGCAAAAAGTGGATCTGACTTTCCATGTCAGATAAAACATTGTAATTCTATTTATAGAGTTTTAATTTGTTTTAAATCATTACTTGAGGGTAAAGCAAGTATATTTTAAATGTTTCAAAGCATCCTAATGGATCTAAAACATAACTAACTAAAGATCAAGATCAAGTTGTAAACCTTGAATCTAGAGTTAACTTGAAAAGCGTGAATCAAGAATGGACCTAAAAACTAGTATATATAGATGTTCAATCATTTTTAATAAAGAGAGTTGAAAAATGATTGTAGCCATGAAGAGCATCTAAGCAGCAGAAGTGAATTCATGCAAAGTTCAAAAATTGATCATATCAGTTCTCAAGAACACAGACAAGGTATCATTCAATCACTCAAGGTGATTACATATACATTGTAAGATTTATAGGATCTGTTATCAGCAATTAGAGATTTCATATACTATCAAATCAACATTTATAACGTAGTTTCATTCTAAAAAGTGCATCACATCATAAATCCTTTAGTAGAAGGTGGACTTAACAATTCTTGATAAATCTCTTAACAGAGTGCACACCTAACGGTGTTGCTAAAGATTCAAATAAAGTAGATCCTAACAGGTCTCCACTCTAATACTCCTAACAAGGTAGATCATCCAAAGTGATCAAATTGTAAGCCTTAATTGGTTCCCTTCTTATCTGTAGATAGTGAAGTTTTGTGGGTGACATCCCCACCATGGTTTTTACATCCTAACAGGAGTTTTCTGTGATATCATATCTTGTGTTATGTGTTATTTACTTCCATGTATGTTTCTTGAATGTTTACATGACATGTAAAGAGTTTATGTTATGATTTCACATACATAAAGAAAGATGAACAGATAGATAGGTGAATATATAAATCTGATGACACAAAGGTTAATGGGCTAATCACATAAAAATTTTAGAGGTACTGATTCACCCCTCCCCTCTCAATACATCATTCCAGTAATTCCAACACATTGTTGTGAAATTTTGTCACCCTGTTCTTTGGGTATTTGGCCTACAAATTCTATTGGTACATATTTGAACTTGACGATTGCCCTGATTATTGCATCTTGTATCTTGTGTTGGTCTTCTGGCTCCAGTTTTGCCCATTTTCTGATTTTTCTATCGATCATGGTATCGGTAGTAGAAATTGAATCAACAATTTCATCCATAGTTCTTGGGGCTGAGATTTTCTTCTCTAAATGAGGCTCATCCTCTTTGGAATATTCTATGTTAGCTTTGGTCCTGAATGGTCTTTTCCTCCTTTTGGTAGGTGTTTGTTTCTTTGTTTGTTGCTTCCTCTTATAGGTCCTCACTTGACCTTTCTTGAGAGGTGTAGCAACTTTTATAGTTTGACTTCTTGTTCTTTGAGCCGCTGTGGTTCTTGGTTTCTTGGTACGAGGTGGAGGTGCATCAGATTTAGTGGCCTCAAAATCTGATTCTTTCTCATGTTGCTCTTCACCGATGGTACCCTGTTCCTCGGTTTCCTCTATTTTTTCTAACTCCTCCTCATTAACCAACAACATCTTTTCAAGATTCTTAACCATCTTGTTTTTCTTGTTGACAGTCTTCTTAATTACTAGCCCTGATTTTATCTTGGACTTGGCCTCTTCATATGTCCCAAATCTTGGTTTCTTGTTGCCAAGTGGTTCATTCAACAATGCATCAATTGCATTTGTTGCTTGATCTATGTTAATATCATAGTCAAGAGGTGCTAACCAGGTTGTCCTTGGTACAACTGGTTTAATGTGAGTGAAATCTTAATATACCATGAAACATATTTCATCCCTATGTTTTTCAATCAACTGTTCATGGATCCTCACTCTTTCCATCATCTTTTCCTTGAATTCAAGGAAGTATTCAGTCATCATTGAATCAAAGTTATCACCTAGGGACTTGATAAGGTCACTAATCTATAATGTGACTGGCTTGGTAGTGTCCGATTTCACTTTGCCAACTAAAGGAAAGTGTTCTTGAAAATAAAAGAATATACACATGATAAGTGAACCGAACTTACATGTGTTTGTCTTTGCAGACCTGATTGTTGTCATATTCTCATCAAGTTGCTTCAATAGGATCTCACATAGATCCATCTATATTCCCTTCGTTACTATCTTGTATGTTGTGCTTACTATTATTGATGCAGTGTTGTTTAGCCTACTTTCTTGGAATATTTTGTAACCTATCACACATGCAATGAACCTTAGTTCCTCGTCGGTGACGGTGTTTACCTTGATTCCTCTGTTATCCCACATAGCATTGGTGATTTTTTCAACTTCTGGCTGAGAGGGATGCTTATGTGCCTTAGGTTTGTTGGTAATGGGGTAACCTGTTACAACATGTAACACATCCTTTGTGATCTTCTTGGCTTCATCCAACCATAGCTTCTGGTCGTGCATTCTTCTTAGAACTAACCTAATCCAGTTAGTTTTGAAAACCCTCGAGAAATATAGGGAATTAGTTATTCCTTTTAACTGTAGGTTTTTATGCTCTTCCTTTAGGTTCCCTTGTGCATCACACAACTTCTTGTAAGCTTGATGTATCTCTAGATCACCTATCTCAGCAATCTTGCAGTGAATGTAGGACCTTACATCTTCTATTAGCAAAACCCGAGGTGGAATTTTTGAAAATGTGCCAGAATCATCAGGTTGCAATGCAATCTCTGGGCATATCTTGTACTTAGGTTCCATACAAGTGTTGTTCTTTATCAACTTAACAAAATTCTTCTTATCATTCTTCTATTTTACTGTTCTTGAAGTGGTTGCCATCATGTTTCAAATTTAGGGCTTTTCCAAAAATAACAACAAAGTTCTTCGGTGCACTCAGTACTTACTTCTATCCCTGTGGCTGGTGAGTGATCTGTTTGGAGTGCGTTGGATCGAGTCAAGGTTGCTCTGCTAAATGCTCTCTTTTCATTATGTTTTCACTCTGCTCTTTCTTCTCAAATCATGTATGCATAATGAAGTGCTTCTGTCAAGTATTTATAGAATTTTTCCCTAAGTCTGTCATAAATGCTCAACAACTCGTTGGGTCATGAAGACGGAGTTCATCAGGAAGACTCTCAAATAACATTCTCGGTGTTGACAAGATTCTCGGGATGGCTATTAAGATTGTTGCTTTCACCGACAGATATCAGTGTTGTGTCAAGACAACTTTGTGACTTTGCTTCCTT
The DNA here is from genome assembly GCA_018584345.1 of Thuja plicata. Lineage (NCBI taxonomy): Eukaryota > Viridiplantae > Streptophyta > Pinopsida > Cupressales > Cupressaceae > Thuja > Thuja plicata. The sequence goes on along the minus strand of MU228474.1, from coordinate 113,845 downwards.
ACCGATGGGTGTTGGGTTACATTAGTGACTTAGCATTTTTATGTGTTGACCGACAATTCTCGGTAAGTGTAAATAGCTCATCCTTTATATTCACTGATGATTTTTGGTATGTGTTTATCGGTGGGGTTGATTTCTCAGAGTTGTAACAAGTAACATAATATGCATTTTTATTCATGCAAATTTTGACTATCTATCAATTTGCATAATGGAACTAATGAAAAATATGACTTGGTGTAGTGCAGTTCCATACTTACTTGTTCATCTTTAGGTGATGGTGGTGATGTCACCAGATCCATGGGATGAGGTGTCACCTACTCTATTGCTTGGTCCAACTTCTTCAATGGTTGAAGATTTCCTCCACAATTGCTTTCTCATTTTCTTGATGTCTTCAATGGTGTTACCATTTGCAAAAGTGGTGGTTTCTGGTATTCGGTCTCTGCAGTCCTTCTTTAGATGTCCAACCTTATGATAGTGCAAACATGTCATTCCTAGGTTGGTCCAGCCTTTAGACCTTTTGGTCCAAGTTCTCATGCAGTTTGCAGCAATGTGACCATATCTACCACATGTTGTGCAGTTTATCCATGTATTATAGTCCCAAACATATGAATTACTGACTCTTCTCGGTTTATATACATTTTATTCATTTTTGGGTTTCCATGCTTCAATTTTCTTCTTCCTGCATTCAAGATATGTGTGCCCATGCATTTTGCAGGTGGGATAATACTTGTCCATATAGGTTTCCTTCTTTGGTTCTTTCACCTTTGATTTACATTCATGTGCTTTATGTCCTTTCTTGCTGCAATTATAACAATGTCCAATGAATGTAAATGTGGATTTAGGAATACCTTTTTCTTTGCTTCTGCAGACATTTGAGGTATGGCCTTTCTTTCCACAGTGATTTCATGTCAGCTTCCTTGGTCTAGGATTGGTGTAGGCATCTTTTGGATCAGCTTCATTTGATGACTCTCCATGCTCCATGTACCCTAGTCCAGTGTTGGTGTTGGGTCTTATTTGTGCATTCAAGAATTCATCCATCTTTTTTGTACTCTCTTCAGCTCTCTTAATCATGTCATTATGCTGTTGTAGAATTCTAGCCTCATGCTTTAGTTTTTCATTCTCTTCTCTTAGTTCACCAATAATCTGTATTCTTTCAATGAGTTCCACATTCATTTTGTTTGCTTCTTGACTCATAAGAATAATCTAATTAGTTACCTCATGGTGATGCTCTGTAAATCTTTGTATCTCAGACTCCTTTTCTTGTAGCTTGTTTGTCATCTATCTTCTATCATCAATGGCTATAGTTCTTTCTTATTCAACTTGCCTTGCATTATTCATGACATCAATCATTCTTACCATATGTGTCTCTTGACCGATTTGCAGAGATTTGACTTGTCTAGCTAGATGTAGATTGATCTCAGTTAGGCTTGTGATTCTTTCTTCTGATGTATCTGATGCCTTGCTTGTATTTGATCCTAAAGACTCAAAGAAATATGGAATCTCTTCCTCAAGATAATCTATCTCATTATAGCGAGATGCCATATTCTTTCTTTCATCTAGCAGTTGTCTCATACTGATTCTAGCTTCTTTATACTGTTCATAGAACATCTGTATTTGAAGCTTTTTATTCTCAATATTTTAATCAAGTTTTTACTTCTCCATTGTATGATCTTTTCTCTTAAGACTTTAAGCTTTCCAAGAAGATACTCAGCTCTGATACCAATTGTTGGGACTAATGGAAAGTAGTACTAAGAGGGGAGGGGTGAATCAGTACCTCTAAAACTTTTAACGCTTTTTTCCTTTCATCATTAGTAATCAATCTTTACTATATTACCGACCATATCTGATGTTCTTTCTTATGCATGTAGTATTAATTCATAACCTTAATTATATGCAACATTCATAGAAACATTCATGAAAGTAATAGACACATAACACAAGATATGATATCTCAAAAAACTCCTGTTAGGAAGTAAAAACCATGGTGGAGATGACACCCACAAAAATTCACTATCTGTAGAATGGAAGGTACTCGGTAAAGGCTTACAATTGATCACTTTTGATGACCTACCCTATTAGGAGTATTAATGTGGAGACCTGTTAGGATCTACTCTGTTAAGAGCTTTTAGCAACACTAATGAAGTGTGCACTCGGTTAAGAGATTTACAGTAGGAATGTTAAGTCCACCTTCCTTGAAAGGATTTCTTAAGTGTACCCCACTTGTTAGAATGTGTACAATATGTTTGACCTAACTGTATGCAATCTATAATTTCTGATTACAGATCCATTAAAGCCCACAATATATGAATATCACCTATAGTGATTGATTAATACCTTTTCCTTCTCGTCGGTAGCCTATGTTCAGTTCTTGACAAGTGATTTGATCTTTGTCTGTGTTGTTGCATGAATTCTTTTGTCTGATCCTTAGATGCTCTCAGTGGCTACAATCATCATCTAAAAACATGTTCACAATTGATTGAGCATCTATTTATACAAGTATTTGACCTATTTTAGAATCATGCATTACAATGTTAACTCTAGATCCAAGGTATACAAATTGACCTTGATCCTTTAGTTTGCATGTTTTAAAAAAGTTAAACTAATAAAAACAATAATAATTACATTGCTTTCTCCGCATGTAATGGATTTAAAACAAATCAAGAAGCTAAATATAAGACTTCAGTGATTTATCTGACGTGGAAAGTCAAATCCACTTTTTGCGGGATGTCACTGACTATCGGTTCTTGATCGTTAGTGTGAACTGAAAGTCTGTCAATGTTCCTTCATTGAACTGATTGTCGGGTTGCATTGTTGGTTACTCGTTGGGTTCCTTTGTCCTTTTTGTCATCGGGTAACACTGAATAGTGTTTGTCGGGATGCTTTGTACTTGGCAGTAGCGGTAACCTTGGCGTCGGGTAGTGCTATGCCTTGTCTGTCGGTGTAGTATAAACCAATGGTGTGTATCATATTTTTACTTCCATATACTAATGGAAAAATATAATGTCTTAAAAAAATGGTATATTTTCAAAGTCAACCAATTGTTCCAATTCTACACCTCATATGTCAAGAATCATTTGGTTTAGGAAAGGCTTGTTAAGAACCACTTTGAAACTCATCCATGCATGGTTCAATATTCCAAGATTATTTATGACCTCAAAGGCTGAAGGATTAAGGGGCATAATAAGTATTGGATTTATGACCTTTTCAGCTCACTACATACAGTGGATTTAATAAGTATTGGATGGCATAATAGAATTAGGGATTTCAATATATCATTTTCTTATGAATGTCCATGGTTGCATTGAAAACTCCATAGCTATAGTAATCAAGAAAGATGACACCTTGATGCCTTCATAAATCAACAATGTTAAGGTACCATCATAAAAATAATGAATCGCTTATCTAAGCTCACCATATAAATTCTGCTGCATGTTGGACAATATCCCATTACAAGCTTATCTCAACTTACTCAAAAAACTTACACTGCAACTAGTACATAAAATTTATACCAATATAACATCCATCATCATACACCAGCACATGACCTAAACTATATATATATATATATATATGGTAGATACAAATATGTTTCGAGATTGCTGCTATGCACTTTATTATGATCCTATGATTATATGTTATAATATTTATGTAATTAAATGTAGTAAAAATGGTGCGGTGCATTATTGATATAGGGTTGATGGCTCTTGTCAACGTGCCAAATTGTCAATGTGGTGGTGGGCAGCGCGTGTTAAAGACTTCACTGACATAGAGTAACCCTAGATGTCAATTTTGGTGCTGCCCAAATAGAAAAAAGGCTGCTAATGCTTATATATTTTATGTTTGTACTGTAAATACTATTCATTATATAATAATAAGTAATGTAGACTGGGTATCATAGGGAAATAATGGCCGTGGATACTTTAGATGGGTCAATGACGACCCGTCTGCATCTATCTACCCATCTCCACTTATCTGTGATGAAGGATTTGAGTGCAAATCATGTCAGGCGAAGGAAAATGCTGAAATTATATTTTTATGATGCCTTCTCTGTATTGTAATCGCATATCTTTGCTGCGACCATATGCGGAGATGAGCTTAGAAATTAGTCAATTACTATTTTGATGTTGTAACTTGTTTTTTATTTAGTATGGATATGGGGTAACTTCTCTTTGCCTGAAATGTGCATATATATGGTTTACGTCTTTTTAACAATAATTCTTCTTCCTTTCATGTTTGTGGCTCAAGTGAGCCTCAATCTATTGTCACTCACATGATTTAACATATATAGTATTTTCTTGGTTAATTTTTTTACTAAACATTACTTTGTAGAATTCTAACCCAGGTTTGTAGAGAAATTTTGAGGTTAACAAAGATATATCATGTATGAATTCATTTAATTGGTCATTTTTTGATCCGAACAAGCGTCGTTCATTCAGATAAGAATCTAAGGACGCCAATGAAGGTAATATAATTGATAAGTTTTTTTTTTAATACTCATACAAAAGTTAGGAGTTGAATGTACTTCATTAGGGGTTACAATTTATATGATTTTTTTCATTAAAATATTATAGAAATTGTGGTACTAACAAAAGTGCAAAGTAGTGGTATGCTCTATGAATGCAGGGTCCACAGACAAAAAATGAGAGTTCGGGCATGAAAGAGCGTCAAAGACTCATCAGAATATAAATTTTTTTACATTGTATCTGCATTATGTAAATGAGGAATGCCTCATTCATTTGGTTGTAATTTCATATCTGCATTATGTAATGAGGAATGCCTCATCCATTTATTTGTAATCTTATCAAGTTTTCTTTTTGGGGCTAGACTGGAGGTTTTCTCCACCCGGCTCTTTCCTACTGGTGCCCCTAGTGAGCTGGGTTGTAGGCAACATTTTGAAAAAATAATTAATAAAAGAGATGGCTTGTTTATAATGATGATCTGTGTATTTTGAAGTATTTTTATTTTACAAAATATAAAAATATAATAAAAAGTTATACAAAATTTATTTGAAAATATTATAAAATTAACCAAATTAAAAAATTTGTTTGTTTTTAATGGTCATAGAAAAAATAATATAGATATTTAAAAACTCCTACAAAATGTCAAAAACATAATTACATTTTTCAAAAATCTATAAAATAACTATATATACAAAGAAATTAAATAATAAAATAAATCATTATTCAGAGTATATTCCAATTCCAAGGCGTATTCCAATTCCAGATTGTGGCATCCAAACGTAGAAAATGCATCTTCCCAGTCATCTTTCGGGTGAACCAGACGGGTCCAACCCATATTCCAGAAATCATTTCTAGGATATGTATCTTCCAGAATTGCAGCATCTTCCAGAATTGACCATATCCAACATTTGGTATTCCAGCACCCAAACGAGCCCAAAGCATATCTTCTAGCAACAACCTTATATAATCAACATCTACAAATATATTGGGCACCACAAGTTTGCCCAAATCTAAGACCCATGCATTGCAAAGAGGAAAATGTGCTTGTCTCTTCTTGTACCAATGTTCAAACAAGGATGAATCAATAACTTGTATGTGAGAGTCTCTCCAACCTACTAAACTATTAATCAAATTATCTACTAGTCCTCCTTGACCACACACACTTTTCGGTCTCTTTGATGATTCAAGGAATTGAAACAAAATGTCTTCATCGAGCCCCCTCTTTGAAATATATGGTTGACTATTTGATAAAATCATTTTTGTGCAAAAAGAGAGACTTAGGGTTTATATAACTATTAAGGTCTTGGATTCTACTTAATTCCTCAAAAAATTGAAAATATACATCTAATTAAAGAATCATTAACATTAAATTCACTAAATTTAAATAGGTTTAAGAAACTTGTTAATCATATGAAACCTTAGTTTAGTCATAAACATTTCATAAATATCAAGTTATTTGAAAGTTCCAAGTATAAATGAAAGAAATCATTGAGAGAGTCAAGGTGAAGTATTTATTTTTCTCAAAGGGCCAAGAATCTAACTAGTATCATTTATTTTTCCATTACTAATTGCATGCGTGAATGCGGTAGTCTACAACTTGCCATTCGTAAGTTTGAATATCAGCCATTGATTTTAAATGATTATAGCAAGATCAACTATGTAGAATGGTCAAAATAGATTTGAAAATTTCGTCATGTGTTCTAAGATACATGGACCAATAATAAATCACTAGTCATGACAACATTTTACACCATGACCATTTATTAACATGTGGATCTTTCAGTCACGCACCTAATTGCCTTGTTTTGTCATCACAAAAGCCTCGAGAAAGGAGGTTTGAATACGGATGATACACGACACTTAAATTATTACTTCATTACGAATAAATATAATTAATTTTAAAGTTTATTAAAAATTATTAAATTACATCAACTTATTAAAAAATATCTATTAGAGAGTAATGTAGATCACATATAATATCTTATTATTTACGGTCATGCTTTCTAATACAAAAAGTTCTTGTTGTTAGAAAATAATGTTTCATACTCATTTACATTTAGTCCATTTTCTACATAACCCATGAGAGTCAAGCATGCATACAAGCTTATAGAGTCACCATTATGCAAAGATCAAATAGACAAACTTTAATATACAATAAGATATACTTAGGGAAAACCTTTATGAGGGAAAATAACTAGCTTCCAAAAGCATACAAACTACATTGTATTATTTAGCCATAAAACAATACTAAGCAAGCAATTACCAAGTTACAATGAATACTCCTAAAACATCAAACCTCTCCCATGAATCATCCATGTGTCGAAGCATGTAACCACACATCTCATGCCATGCTTCACAAATGCAACTTTCAAAAAGACTCAATAATGAGAGCCCACTCAACCAACCAACCTAAACTAGTAACATGTGTTTCCTTTATTAAAAAAAGCTGATACAAAATACAACTGGTGGTAAAGTAAAACCATATGATCACAATACAATTGACCCCTTATTTAATATTGGGCACTAAGCTTGGACTTTATTAAATATCTTTCCCCATTATTAAATAAATACAATATAATATCCCAATGTGATACCCACATTAAATATAGTACCAATATTTCTATGCAACACATAAAGTGGCTCCAAGAATGTTCACATCTTGTGATGTACGCCTGTCTAAGTTCCCCTAGGTACACCACACACATAATAATAAATTAATATACCATAAACAATATACAAGGCACGTACATTGTCTTATCCCAACACATGACTCACTTTGTGTGACATGGTCCTCACTTTGGAGCATCCTCCTCAAACTATGTACTAATCTCACATCTTATATAGCCTATATTCTATACCCATCAAAATTTTTTCCAAAGCATGATCATACTTAACTGTTACTCTTACACAAATGTCTCTTATATTAAAGCAAGGCTCGTGTGTGTAAACTAATAAAGTGGAAGAATTACACCTTAACACTATCCCTCACAAGTGAAGAAACCATGTAAATAATGTGCTCCTAATGTACTCGATGAAGAGCTTATTCCTCTACCTTGAAAATCTAAATATAACAATAATTTGAATTTCATTGAGAATAAACTTGTATATATTTTCCTCAAGAATATGGAGCTGCCTCGTTATTAATAGATAGAGGTCATTAGACTATCTACCACCTATTCCATTTTTTTTACATTTATTCACGTTCATACCAATAAATTTTGAGAATATTTTATAACTTATTTCTATAAATATATTAGGTTTCAAGTCTATAAATGATGCATAAATTATTTCTTATAATTTTTTCTCTTTCACCCAATTAAAAAATTGTTTTAAGTCATAATGTTCTAGAAACATTTCTCTATGTTTCACCTATGTTTTTTGTTTTCCCGGTAACAAAATTAATATAATATATAAAATATTATAATGACACTACAAGAACTTGGTAATCTGTGTGTTTTTATTACACAAAGTAGAAGACCCCATATTTATTAGTATACTAATAACTAGCAATTGCACATTGGTGTGGAAGTTAATTAAGGAAACAATTGGCCTATTTTGGCATAAATTTATGTAGTACATGAAGTCAATTGGTATGACATTTAGAAAATGATGATATTTATGCAACAAAGGATTTGATGGAGAAGCGATAGCTTGAAGTCAACTACACATCCACTTATAAGAATCCAAACATGATTAAAAGAAAATATCTGAATCAAATAAATAAGTAGGTTTCATTACCAAAAGACACATAATATTGTTTTTTTTCTTTTTTTTTTTGAGAGAGAGATTTTTACCATAACGATAGTGAGAAAATTATGAAGTCTTATGCTGAAACAATTTTCTTTATTATCTCAGTTGTGAATCAATGATTGACTTCTTCAGTGGGGATCTTTGACAAGGGCCATGACACACTTTTTCTATATTATGTAATTTTGAGCTACCATCCTACAATTCCATACATAATTTGTTCACGGATGGATCTTTAGTGGATGTCATTACTTTATTTATTTGGACCTATTCTACTTACTCTGTGAGTTTCACGGATGGATCTTTAGTGGATGTCATTAGTTTATTTATTTGAACCTATTCTACTTACTCTGTGAGTAACCTAACATGCAATATGGATTGTCAATCATCAATAAGTAGTTTGCAAAATGAGACTTATATTTTCTTAACACAAACATCACCAAAAATCTCCACATGAACAAAATCCATTATTGAAGTGGTGAAACCAATTAGAATCCTTTACAAGAATCTCTCGCTGGACTATTTTAGAGACAAACTTAGATGTGTTGTGGCAATCCCCACATACACAAAGGTTTTTTTTAATACGAATGGGCATCACATAATTGATTTTAATGAGCGTAGAAGAAATAGGAAGCTTCTCACTATGGATGTAAAGCATATGCTTCTTCACTTCATGCAACACAAAATTTGTGTCAGGCACATACCTAGCTTTCTCAATCTTCTTAATCAATGTCACTAACATTGCATAAATTTTCTTAGATTGAGGATGTGATTTGTCTCCTGAAAGAAATGTGTGAATCTTATTATTTTCCTCAATCCAGCTGCACCCTAGTATCGTTTTCAACATCTTAGCTTACATCAATTCTCTCATCTTGGCTATATCATCCCACTTCCCTGTCGTAGCATAAATGTTTGACATTAGTACATAATATCCAACATCTTTAAGCTCTAAATTAAATAGTTTTTTGGCCGCATAATCTTGTGGCTGGATATTGGAGTGAATTCTACAGGCACCTAACATTTTCCTCACACACCAATGTCAGGGTCTAGTGGCATGGATTTTTATCAAGTTTCCTACTTCCTCTAGATTTCCAACATGACCAAAAAGATCTACCATGCATATATAGTGCTTCATGCTTGGGGAAATTTTATATTGTCTACTCATAGAACTAAAATGTTGTGTCCCAAGTCAACCATACCTACATGACTACATACAAATAAAACTAAAACAAAGGTAATGTGGTTTGGCTTTATTCTTGCTTCTAGCATTTGGTTAAAAAGTGCAATAGAATCCTCACCATGCCCATGCATTCTATGAGATCACATCTCTTTTAGAGATTTATCAAAAATATTTCATGCAAAGCCTATATTGTCATGCTTTGCATACATATCCACTAAGGAATTTTTGATAGAGATATCCAACTCAAGTCCATTCCTTACTATGTAATGATGTATGCGCTTGCCTTCTTCCAGAGCTACTAAATGAGCACAGGGCTCATTCTGAACACATCCTGCAATCATTGCATTCCATGAAACAACATTTGTACAAGAGATATTTTCAAAAAGAAGTCTTGCAATATGTATACTCTAGCATTTAACATACATATCAATGAGAGTAGTTCCTACAATAAGACTAGATTCAAACCCCCTTTTAATGATGCAAGTGTGAACATCCATGCCTTGTTTGACAACTCCTAGACGGGCATAGGCAGAGAGTAGATTCACTGTTGATATTAAATTGGGGACTATATCAGACAGTTGCATTTGATTAAAGAGCGTTATAGCTTCACTGGCTTGTCTATTTTTAGCATGCCCAACAAGCATTGCATTCCATGTCACCACATCCTTTTTGACATTTTCTCAAACAACTGGTTCACAATAGCTACATCACCGTATTTGGTATACATATCTACCAGTGTTGTCATTATGAATATGTCAGAATCTAATTGATTCATATTTATTTGACTGTGAATCAACTTACCTTGCTCTAGAGCACCCAAGGTACCACAAGCTGATATAACAGAGGCCATGGTAATAGAGTCGGGCATACCATTTTGAAGTTGCATTTGATGAAAAAGTGTGAGGACCTCTTCAACGTGCTCAGTCCAGGCATAACCATCAATCATTGCAGTTTAGGAAACAACATCTTCGTTTCTATCAAACATTTCATCAAATGATTCATATTTATTTGACTGTGAATCAACTTTCCTTTCTCTAGAGAACCCAAATATCACAATTTGATAGAACAGAGGCCATGGTAATAGAGTTGGGCATAACATTTTGAAGTTGCATTTGATGAAAAAGTCTGAGGGCCTTAGTCTAGGCATAGACAACAATCATTGCAGTTAAGGAAATGACATCTCTGTATCTATTAGACATTTCATCAAACACTTCCTGTGCATCCTCAACACATCCACACTTAGCATACATTTCTATGAGGGAGTTCCCTGCAAAAAATTGAGATTCTACACCACTTCTTACTATATGGTAATGGATTGCCTTACCCATTTCCAGAGCTAACAACTTTCTACATGCCTTCAACACAAGTGGAAATGTAAAATGATATGGCTATATACAGGTACTTGTCGCATTGGGTTGTTGAGTGCAAGAGCTTCCTGTGAAAATTTGGAAGAGTGAAAAAGAATGAAAAATACAAAACTGAAATAAGGATGAGAAATAGAGAACACAACACAAGATTTATAGTGGTTCATCAATCGGCTACATCCACTTTTAGCCTCAGTTTTTACAATACAATCTCCACTAGCAATTGATCTAGATAAATAAGGACAAGAGCCTTATCTAGAATGTGAATGATTATCTTCTTCCCATGCAATCCTGATTAGATTTTTCTTCCCTTCCCTTTGAGATGATTCCTGGAGTTACTAGAGTTTACAATCTACGTGTCATAGTTTTTAGTTAATAAGATTGTGTTGTGGCTTTTTGATGAGCGAGCTCCTATACTAGACTTTCAATATCTATCCTTGTACTATTGAAAGTGCATCTCAAATTTTCTCTGTAATGCATCCTCCCTTCATTTTGAGCAATTTTTGTCTCCTTTCTCTTCATCTACTTGTGTGAATGCTATTTCTTTGGATTTCTCAATTTTACCTTTGTATCTTTTTGCATATCTTTAATGAATGACCATTGTTGTTGTACTTGAGCAGTGCTCTATTTCACCTCATTAATTTCATCTTAGAGCATCCTTTTGGCATCCTCTACACAATTTAAACCCTAATACCCTAATAAATTGTAATCATTAAATCTAAAATTGTGAAGTCTAATTATCAAACTTGTTGAAATTTCCTTATAGAAGAAGTACTTGGTAATGTGTGTTTTTCACATTGACATTAGCTTTAATGTTTAGTTTTATCAAATTTTAATGTACTCTAAAAGGTTTTGGTATATTATAGGTAAATGCCTAGGGAATGAAAGAAGAGTTTTAGAGGGGTTATCTTCCTCATTCTCTTATAAAAAAACATTATCATCTACTTCATTGGGTTGAAGGGATTTTGGATTTACTAAATACATAAAAAAAATCATGAAGTCACTATTAATACAATTTTTTTTTTAATTTTAACTAAAAATGATTGAAATGAACTCTTTTATATGATTGAGGTATTCTTCATCCACAATAAATTGATTCAATTCATTTTTAATATATTCATGTAGTATTTATTACTCTCAATATGAGAAATTAGGAATGAACCAAGTCATTATTGATATTGTTTCTTTCCTTGTAATAGTTAGATAATGTACACAATTATAACATGATTACATAATTATAATAGTTGCCACTATCAAACCAATCCTAACAATTACCACTACTAAACCACAACACACTTGTATTAAAACATGAGTGCATTAATATTTATATAACATGATTGTATTATTTGAATAATTCTAACTCAAAAATATTTTTTGGCCATTGTTTTTCCCTCAACCTTTTTGCACTTATCCATATGTAGAAATAATTAAAATCCTTTAGGTATGTGATGCAGAGGGTTTGGTACTCTAGAGCTTTTCCTCACTCCAAGATGCTTCTTTGTCTATCTCAACCATCCAATGGTTGTTCCTTGTTGAATCTTCCTTCATTATTAGGATCTCCAAGACCCTTACTACCAACTTCTCCTCCAAGGTATAGTTGGTCTTTAGAAGATTCCAAAGTTTCTAGGCTTAACTAGTCCAACTAGTTCACCAAATGCCTAGTTTTCTTCACTAGAACTCCTCCTAGAATGCCAAACCTCTGCTTAGGATCTTCCCACACATCCATCAAGACTCCTATCAATCTTCTTAACCCATCCTAGGTCATTCTGAACTCTTCCCAATACTTCAAGACCCTTTACCAATCCAATTGGTCAATATTTCACTAGGACACCTAATTGCCTAATTCCTAGTAGGTTTATTTTCATAGTTTTAGCGATATTACTCCAAAAATCCCCAATTGACCCCACACAAGACCTTGAAAATAACTTGAAAATATTCAAGGTATCAACCAACACTGTCAGAATCCAAAACCCCGACTTCTGTAAGCACCCATAACCCTAGTTTCTTGCAGGCCCTAGATTTTAGCCTATTAATTAGGCCTTTGGACCAGTCAGCACAAAAAATTATTAAAATGATCCCCAAATTTTGATTCACCTCCTTCCACCTTTGAATCCTCTTAGGATACTATATAGGGCATATGAAAATGCCACTAAGTTTTTTCCAAAAGGTCATGAGTGCTTGAACAAATTCCTTCTTCTCCCTGTCCTGGCTCACCTGGATTCACCAGTCAGCCATAAGGCTTCCTACTTGGCCTAGGAAATCCATTGCAACCAAAAAAAGGAAAACCAAAACCCTATCTACATACTCTAACCCTACTTCCCCGATGGTTTCAATCAATTCCACTAGTGGGATTTTAGGGTAGAGCCATTTCTATCTAAACAACACTATACTGTCACTTACAAACCAATAGCCTTCAAAAACTTGTACCTTTAAACCTAATTAACTTCAAAGAAAACTATCTAAAGCACATGAAAGCTAATTGAAATCAGTCCATCCCCATGGGACCCAATCTGCTTTTCCAATCCGTACACAGCCATACAGTAGCGAAGAGAGAATGCAGATTACAAGAAAATAGTTGTAGACATCGGTACAGAAGTGCTAAGAATAATTGTTGCAATCCAAAATTTCATTAACCTCCTCAAAAAATTGAATCCATGCTCATATACCAAGCATGGGGTAGTTACAAGAGTTCTAACTACATTTTTCAAATTCTTGCAAAAGTTGCTCGAGCAACTTTTTGTACTTTGTGCATTTTGACTTTCCTTGTCAACTTGATGGGTGAGTTTGACCTTGATGACCCTAGATAGGATATGTAGGGTCCTAAACAGCATCTCAAACCCACATTACACTAAAATATCAACTTTTCACAAATTTAGCCCAAAGTGACCCTAAATCACCTAATGAGCACTAAGTCTCTTACAAACATGGAGTTAACTTGTCATTGCATCCAACCCCTTGGACATTATTCCAAAACACACACAAACACCTAAGACAGCCCTAAAACACACCAAAACATCAAATAGGGAGGTGCCCTGCACCATACTCCCCTAGACAAAATAACTCAAGTCCCTTGAGTTAGGAGGTCTTCAATGGTGACCCCATGTTTCAGAATGTCCATCTCTATTATCTAAGTGGCCCTAGATTCAGGTAGTCCCTGCCACTTGATGAGGTACTCCTTGTAGTTACCCTTCCTTGTCTTCTTTATCACTTTAGAATCCAATACACATTCCAATTTCAGTGGCATTGGGATAGGCAAGTCTTTCACCCAATCATCATCCTCTAAATCTGCAAGTGTAGACTATCCTGTGTCTAGAGATGATCCCTTGTAGGGGTACAAGTCATAAACATTGAAAATGGGTGAAATCCCCAAATCAGGAGGCAACTCCACTTCATAGGCATTCTTTCCCATACTTATGCAAAATCTTGAGTGGCCCTATCTTCTTCATGAGTAGTTTAGTTGGCTAACCTTTGGGTAGCCTCTCCTTCCTAAGATAGGCAAGTACTAGATCCCCTACCTTGAACTACAAGTCTCTTCTGGTTTGTTCAGCTTTGGATTTTTACTTCTCCAATTGCTTTTGTAAAGTCTTATTAACTTGATCATGAAGCTCCTTCATCTGTTCTGCAAATGACTCTCCTTGTGCACTCCTCTTGTCCTTCAAACTGAGATCCCTCAGCTCCAAAATCCCCCTAGGATTGACCCCATACACTATCTTAAAGGGGCTCTTACCTGTACTCCTATTAATGGAGTCATTATAGGCAAAATCTGCTTGCCCTATTATGTGATCCCATGACTGTCCATGTTGTTTAGTCAAACACCTTAGAAAGTTCCCAAGTGACCTATTGACTACCTCCATTTGTCCATCTGATTATGGATGGTAGGATAAAGAGAAAGACAAGTTTGTGCCAAGCATCTTCCATAGGATCCTCCAAAAAATGACCCACAAACTTACTATCTCTATCACTTACAATATTCAAAGGCAATCCATGGATCCTTACAATGCCCCTAAAGAATAGACCTACAATTTGAGAAGCATCATTTGTTTTCTTGCATGAAATAAGTGTGCCATTTTACTAAAATGATCCACCACCACAAATACACTATAATGACCCCTAGGTGTCTTTGGTAATCCCAAAACAAAATCCATACTAAGACACTCCCAAGGCCTTTGGGGTATGGATAGGGGTTGGTACAACCCATTGTTGTTGCTTTGTCCTTTTGCCCTCTAACAAATCTGACATTGTTCTACAAATCTCCTCACATCTAATTGTAACTTAGGCCAAAAGTAGTGCCTATTCACTTTCTCCAATGTCTTATCCACTCCAAAGTGGCCTCCCAAGCTCCCTTGGTATTTCTCCTTCACAATATTTTCCCTCATTGAGCACTGAGGTATACACATAAGGTGACCCTTAAACAATATGCCTTCCTGCAACACAAACTCACTAAAATCCACCTTGAATCCTTGCTGAAACTTCACACATGCTTCATAGGCTTCTCTGAAATCCTTGTCCTCCTTATAGAGGTCCTTCAAATCATCCATCCCTACACTTTGCAATTGTATCTCCTGTATTGTGAGTACTCTTCTACTGAGAGCATCTGCAACCTTGTTGTTAACCCCCTTCTTGTGCTTTATGACAAATGTATAAGCCTGCAATGATTCTACCCACTTCAAGTGCCTTTGATTCAAATTTTCTTGTCCATTCAGGAAAATTGGTTCATGGTTATCAATGTAGACCACAAAATCCCTAGGTAATAGGTAGTGTCTCCACTTCTTAAGGGCTTGTACCATAGCATATAACTCCAAATAATAGGTGGAGTACTTTTGTTTAGCCTCATTCAATTTCTCTGAAAAGAAAGCCACATGATGTCCTTCTTGGCTTAGCATTTCTCCAATAGCCAACTTGCTAGCATCACACTCTACCACAAATAGTTGATTGAAATTAGGGAACCTAAGAGTAGGTAGTTCTACAATCCTCTTCTTTAACATTTCAAACCCTTGGTCTGCTGCCACAGTCCACTCAAACTTATATTTGATTCCACCTTTTATGGTGTTAAGAATAGGGGCACACACATGACTAAAATTTCTCACAAATTTCCTATAGTAGGAGGCCAACCCATGGAAACTCCTAATATCCCCTATGGACCTAGGTGTAGGCCACTCCAATATTGACTTAACCTTTTCAAGATCCATCTTCATGCATCCATTAGCAACCACAAAACCAAGGTAAACTAGTTAATTTTTTAGAAACTCACACTTTTCTTGATTTATCATCAACTTCTCTTGATGTAGCTTCCTTAAGACCATCTCCAAATGCTTCATGTGCTCCTCCTTGGACCTGCCAAAGATCAAAATATCATTAAGGTAAACTATTACAAACTTACCAATGAACTCTGCTAGCACTTCATTCATGAGCCTCATGAATGTGCTAGGTGCATTACTTAGGCCAAAGGGAATTACTAGCCACTCATAAAACCCTTCATTGGTCTTGAAGGTCTTCTTCCACTCATCACCAGGTCTCACTCTTATCTGATGATATCTTGACTTCAAATTCACCTTAGAAAAGTAGCAAGAACCTCCCAAATTGTCCATCAAATCTTCTATCCGAGGCATTGAAAACCTATACCTGATTGTGATCTTGTTTATAGCCCTAGAGTCCGTACACAACCTCCATTTTACATC
This sequence comes from Thuja plicata, assembly GCA_018584345.1. NCBI lineage: Eukaryota > Viridiplantae > Streptophyta > Pinopsida > Cupressales > Cupressaceae > Thuja > Thuja plicata. The sequence goes on along the minus strand of MU228474.1, from coordinate 97,419 downwards.
CTTCTTAGGTGAAAGTACTATAGATACAATACATGGGCTTAAGCTCTTCCTTATCAACCCCTTATCCAACAAATCTTGAATCTGTTTGGCTATCTCTGCATTTTGACTTGGTGTCATCTTATATGTTGCTTTGTTTGGCAAATTTTCTCCAGGAATGAGGCCAATATGATGACTCACATCCCTCATAGGTGGTAATGCACTTGGAAAACCATTTCCTACTATGTCATGGTATCTTTCCAACAATGCTTGTATCTCTAGTGGCAAGCTAACTTTCTCCTTAGTCTCCTCCTTTGGTTTTATCACTACTGCACAACAGAATCCTTTCTCCTTCTTCATGGCCTTTAGGAACTCTTAACCACTCAATAACATCACACTTGTTCCCACATGTTTCTCCCTATTAGGCTCTGACAAAGGATCCATCTGAAACTTCTTTCCTAGCTTGGTGATCACATAACTATTCTTTTCCCCATCAAGTATGGCTTTGACATCATACTTCCATGGATGTCCTAGGAGTAGATTACATGCATCCATAGGCAGTATGTCACATAGGACCTTGTCCTTATACTCTCCAATCTCAAACTCAACCATAGTTTGTTCATCTACCACTATTTGTTGACCCTTATTCAACCATGAAACCTTATAGGGTGTGGTATGAGGTATCCTTCTCAGTTTCAGTTTGTCCACCATCTCTGTGGATACAATATTCTCAATGGATCCAGAGTCCACTATCACTTTGCAAATCTTCCCATGAGACCTACGAGTTATCTTAAACAAATTCTTTCTTTGAGGTGGCTCTATAGTGCTAGGCACCTTCAACAAGGTTCTTCTCAACATCAAGTTCTCCCCATCCATTACTGGCCCTTCCTTGGAGATGGGAGAAGTAACACTTTGTGTGTCATCCTCTTGTACCAAATGATTTATTCTATCCTCCATTGAAGATGAGGAAGTCTTTTCAGGACACCTGCCCATTGTGTGACCCACTTGGTTGCAGTTATAACACCTGCCAGTGAAAACTGAATTGGATCTTCCTTGGGACTGAAATCTTCCTCTAGGAGGCCCTCTTCCTCTCTATCCTCCTCTCTGAAAAGTTCCTCTAAACTGATTTCCCCCATTGTTATCCATAGACTGATTATCTTCTTGTCTATTAGGGCTCTGTCCTCTACCAAAGTTACTCTCGCCTCTCTGAAAACTTCTAATGTTGCTACCACCTTTCCCCCTTTGATGGAAGCCATTCATCCTTCTAGCCTTATCCTCTGCTCTCAAGGCTAATTGGAAACATTTGTGCATACTGTCAGGAGCCATCATGCTAATCTCATCCTGAATTCCTTGTCTCAACCCATTGAGATACCTTGCCACCTTCTCCATTTCTTCTTCTTGTCTTCTAGCCCTTAGGTTCAACTTGCGGAACTCCTCAGTGTAAGCACTCACTATCATCTCCTTCTATCTTAAGTTCTGCAACTTTTGATACATTTGTATCTCATAATCAGTAGGCAAGAATTGTTCCCTCAATTCAATTTTCATCCTCTCCCAAGAAACAATCTTTTTCTTTCCATTGGTTTCCCTATCATCCTGCATCATGTTCTACCACACCAATGTAGATCACTTGATTCCAGCCTTAGCATAGCTAACCCTCTTCTCCTCTAAGATTTCTTTGTAATAAAATTGGTTGTCAATGGCTTCAAGCCAATCTAACAACTCTTCTCCATTCAGGCTTCCATAGTAATATGGTATGTGTTCCATACTATCCTTGTTAAGAGACTTAAAGGCATCTAAGAATACCTTTTTCTCTTTGTCCATCTCATGCTCCTTCCCTTTGTTTGATGACTCTTCTGTCTGACTCTCATCATCTCCCCATTTAGTGATCTTCTTTTTGCACTTTGTCTCGGACACACTAGCCTTCTCCAAGAGGCCCTGAACCAATTCCACTATGGCATCCCTACTCATTTCGTTAGGATGCATGTTGTCTACCTCTTGACTCTCTTCCACTTAATACATACACAATATTCAAGATATTCTGGCTCTGATACCACTGTGATGCAGAGGGTTTGGTACTCTAGAGCTTTTCCTCACTCCAAGATGCTTCTTTGTCTATCCCAACCATCAAATTGTTGTTCCTTGTTGATTCTTCCTTCAATTAGGATCTCCAAGACCCTCACTACCAACTTATCCTCCAAGGTATAGTTGGTCTTTAGAAGATTCCAAATTTTCTAGGCTTAACTAGTCCAACTAGTTCACCAAATTCCTAGTTTTCTTCACTAGAACTCCTCCTAGAATTCCAAACCTTTTCTTAGGATCTTCTCACACATCCATAAAGACTCCTATCAATCTTCTTGACCCATCCTAGGTCATTCTAAACTCTTCCCAATACTTCAAGACCCTTTACCAATCTAATTGGTCAATATTTCACTACGAGGCCTAATTGCCTAATTCCTAGTAGGTCTATTTTCACAGTTTTAGGGATATTACTCCAAAAATCCCCAATTGAACCCACACAAGAACTTTAAAATCTTCAAGGTATCAACCAACACTATCAGAATCTAAAACCCTGACTTCTGTAAGCACCCATAACCCTAGTTTCTTCCAGGCCCTAGATTTTAGCCTATTAATTAGGCTTCTAGACCAGTCAGCATAAACAATTGTTAAAATGATCCCCAAATTATTATTCACCTCCTTCCACCTTTTAATCCTTTTAGGAGACTATCTAGGGCATCTGAAAATGCCACTAATTCTTTTCCAAAAGGTCATGAGTGCTTGAACAAATTCCTTCTTCTCCCTGTCCTGGCTCACTTGGATTCACAGTCAGCCATAGGGATTCCTACTTGGCCTAGGAAATCCATTGAAACTACAAAAAGTAAAACCAAAACCCTATCTACAGACTCTAACCCTACTTCTCCCATGGTTTCAGTCAATTCCACAAGTGGGGTTTTAGGGTAGAGCCATTTCTATCTAAACAACACTGTACTGTCACTTATAAAATAGTGGCCTTCAAAAACTTGTATCTTTACACCTAATGAAATTAAAAGAAAAATATCTAAAGAATATGAAAGATAATTGAAATCAATCCATCCCCATGGGACCCGATCTACTCTACCAATCCGTACACAACCGTACATTAGCAAAGAGAGAATGCAGATTACAAGAAAACAGTTGTAAACATCCGTACAAAAGTGCCAAGAATAATTGTTGTAATCCAAAATTTCATTAACCTCCTCAAAAAATTGAATCCATGCTCATATACCAAGAATGGGGTAGATACAACATTTCTAACTACATTTTGCAAATTCTTGGAAAAGTTGCTCGAGCAACTTCCAAAGTTGCTCGAGCAACTTCCAAAGTTGCTAGCAACTTTTTGTACTTTGTGCATTTTGACTTTCCTTGTCAACTCGATGGGTGAGTTTGACCTTGATGACCCTAGATAGGATATGTAGGGTCCTAAAACACATCTGAAGCCCACATTACACTAAAATATCAACTTTTCACAAATTTAGCCCAAAGTGACCCTAAATCACCTAATGAGCACTAAGGCTCTTACAAACATGAAGTTAACTTGTCATTGCATCCAACCCCTTGGACATTATTCCAACGCACATACAAACACTTAAGAAAATCCAAAAACACACCAAAACATCAAATAGGGAGATGCCTTGCACCAGTATGATATCACCATACAATTATTTTTAAATGAGAAGCTACTTCATGTTTTTAATTAAGGGTAAAACAAGTTTTGAAGGGACACAAAACCCCACTTACAAAATGTTGCCATTAGGATAAACCTAACTAATTAGAAAACTATTTTCAGTCAAAATGTAAACTTAAACAAAAATATAAAGAAATAACAAAAATACAAAACACAACCAAAAACGCCTATTTAAGGTTTTTTAGGGAATCCATTACATTTTCCTCTTGAACATTGAGATTCTAATACAAATATTTAATATCTTGGAGATCACTTTTGGCTAGTTCTCTAGTATTCTTTAAATTTACCTATTTACAAGTACATGAACCCTTCTCAGTAGTAACTTAGATGTTATTTTATATACTCTCCAGGTCCACAATGTCATGAGATTGAATCTTTTTTCTATTCTCTACTAGGCACTTAATTCTCTTGCCAAGATTGTGAATTGCCTTGGCACTCAAATTGATTAGGTTTGCTAGGTTTTCATTAATATTCTTCATATTTGTATCCAACCCCACAATGCATCCTTCATAATTAGTTTTAAGGGAAGTGAATTTTTAAGCCACATTTTACAAGAATGATCAACGTATTTTTCTCTACACCCTCCAAGCTCAAAGTGCCATCTCTATTCTTCTTGGAGGCAATATTACTCTGCATTGACTAAATCTCTAAATTAAAATATAAGTGATCTCAAGAAAAAATTGGTCAACTATCACATCCCTAACTATTTCCAAAAAATAATAATTCATGAACAATAAGATTATGAAGGATGAGTGAATGAGGAGCAGCAACTGGAGGCAGAATTTTGAATTTGGATCCAGGCGGGAAAACTTTCGGGTTAGGACAGAATGATCAGAGCGCATGCCAGGAACATGGCAAGGACTAGGGAGCTGAGGATTCAATAGATGAAGGGGTCCCATGGAAAATGTAGATGAATCTAGGGGAAAAAGAGGGCTCTACTCTAGAAATGAGGGATACAGGCATTGACAGGGCCCCACTGGGGCGTTGGACAAACCTTTTTGGAGTCAAACCCTCTGGTAAGTCTCCTTTCCCAATGATTAAGGATGTCTCTAATAAAGAGAAGGGGATATATGCTTTAGAATTGCCTTCTAAGCTTATTGATCATAATATTTTGAGTATGGACGCTACTTTATTGGGCAAGTTCATAGGATCCAGACCTAATATTGATATAGTAAGAACCTTTGTTAAAAACAAATGGGATCTCAAAGGCCAGGTTGTGGTTTCGGCAATGGAAAAAGGTTTTATGTCTTTGGAGTTTTCTTGTCAAGAAGATCAGTCAAAGATTCTTTGTGCGGGGAACTACTCAGTGGGTAGATCCACCCTCATTCAGCAAAAATGGACCTTCAATCTGGATCTCAACAAAGATTTCTTGACCCAAGCACTGGTCTAGGCGAGGCTTCTCGAGTTTCCCTTGGAGTACTGGCATGAGGATGTTTTTGAGGGCATCGCTAGATCCTTCGGGTAGCTGTTATCTATTGATCCAGTTACTATGGTGAAGAAAAAACTCACTTATGCAAGGATATGCATTGGAATTGAAGTAGGCACATGCCAGAGGTTATTGTTTTCCAATCCAGATTGGGAAAATGAGTGCAACAGATAGAGTATGAAAGTGTCCCCTTTGCTTGCTTCCACTGTAAAAAAGATGGACACAAGGCCAAAAGGTGCCCAATAGTCATGGAGAAGGAAAAAGCTCGGAAGGAGCAAATAAAATAAGGAAAAAGGCCAGAGATACAACCTCTGATCAAGGATCTTAACTACACCAAGAAGGTCTGGAAAGAGAAACCCCCAAATGAAACTAATATTGTATCAAAAAAAAAGAATCCACAAGGGGAGATGACAACTGATAGTTTGGATCTTCAACCAGATCAACTAGAGTTTGAAGGGTCTATACCAACTGAGGGGGAGAGAAAGGGATAGCCACAAGATCAACCAAGAAAAGGCAGGGAGAGGGAAGGGGACTTGGCAAGCCCAACACGTCTAGCCGAGGAAAATGGGATTGGAGACAAAGGAGGCCTGGAGAACCCAGAAGAGGAGGAGATCATAGGGGATGACAACACTGTTATATCCTTTGTTCTAGATTCACAAGAAGATAGGAAGCACGAGGGGGGACAAGGCCCAATCCTCTCCCAAGAATCTAATTTTAGCAGAAGCAATTATATTTCTCCAGGGAAGATTAGCCGATTCCTGGAAATGGTATCATCTACCACTCCTTGTCAAATGTCAAGAATGGAAGCCCTATTCGATAGCTACAAAGAGGTATCCAAAGATGAGAATGTGGGACCATGGATAACAGTGAAAAATAAAAATAGCAGGGACCCATCTCTGGCCTCTCCTACAGCAACAAGAAGCAGAGCCAAAGCAGACACAGGGAGCAAGTCTAACACACCAGGGCGGAAGAGTATGAATCAAATCAGAAAGGAAGAAGCAAAAAGAAATATTGTAGATGGTTACTAGAGGACCATCCAGGAGTCTTATAAGAAATCATGAAGGTCATATCAGGGAACTCATGGGATAAATGGAGTCCACAAACAAGAAATAATTAGGAATATGATAAGGGACCATAGACCAGATATTTTTTTGATACAAGAAACTAAAATGAAAAAAGAAAAAGTGGAATGCATTTCCTTTGGCAAAGGTATGAGGACTGCTGCTACCAACTCAGAGGGAGCCTCTGGAGGCTTACTGGTGTTATGGAAGGACAATCTTAATGCTCATATCATTTGGGATGAAGGCAACATCTTACTTATTCAATTCAATAACCCAAAAGACCAAGAGAGCTGGGCTATAATGAACATTTATGCTCCAAACACAAAGAATAGTAGGCGCATTTTCTGGGACCAGCTGCGTATTCTATTTGCTAAAATAACGGATCCAAAATCTATTATCATGGGTGATTTCAACACCCCTCTTTAGGAATCTGAGGAATTTGGGGGTCTACCACCTGAACTGGAGAGTAGGCACCAGCTAGCTAATTTGATCAATGACTTAGCTCTCATTGATGTGGGTTTAGGTGGTGGTAAATTTACATGGTCGAATAGGAGAGCTGGCTCGGAGTGCATTCAGGTACACCTTGATAGAGCCCTCATATCTATGGACTGGATGCAACAATATCATAGTCACCTATCTTCCATGGTGAGATTCAGCTTTGGCCACTCCCCTATCTCTCTCAACCTAGACAATCACAATAAGAAAAAGGCATTCCCCTTCAGATTTGAGAAGATATGGACTACCCACCCCAACCTCCTCAATAAAATAAAGGAATGGTGGAGCATAGATGTGGATGGTATGACGGTGTATAGGGTGGCTAAGAAGCTTAAGAAAATTAAAATGGAGATAAGAAAATGGAACAAAAGAGACTTTGGCAATATATTTTATACTAAAGACAAGATTAAGTCAGAACTTTCAGGGATTCAAGAAGAGATCCAAAACCATGGATATGATGCTGATAGAATTAGTGCTAAAAACTCCATTCTGGCTGATCTCCACAACATTGTAAGCAAAGAGGAAATGTTCTGGAGGCAAAGGTCAAGATCGGTGTGGTTGAAAGAGGGGGACAAAAACTCTTGCTTCTTTCACCTATCCACTATGAAACACAGGACGGCTAATAGAATCAGTGCCATTAAGAAAGGGGATTTAACTTTGGAGGAAGAAAATGCGATTGTAATTGAGGCCATTAGGTACTTCTCACAAATCCTTACTAAAGAGTTAAACCTGATTGAGGATGACCAGGCGGTTATTCTTCAATCTATACCTAAGGTATAGATTATCTCCTAAGGTGATCTTGGAAAGACAGAATAAGGATATGATGGCCATCTTGAATCAGGAGGAAATCCATAAAGCAGTTTTTTTATTACCGGTGAAAAAAGGCCTTGGCCCAGATGGTTTCCCTTCTTTCTTTTTCCAGATGTACTGGGATGTTATCAAAGATGACATTGTTAAAGCTGTCTGGGAATTTTTTGGAGCCAAGAGCCTTCTCAAAGAGATCAATGCCACCTTTCTTTTCCTCATTCTGAAAATTCCAGGTGTGGATTCTTTTGATTTCTTTAGACCCATTAGTCTGTGTAACTCATTTTATAAGATTATCTCCAAAGTCTTAACTATCAGACTGCTTAAAATCCTCCCAGTTTTAATTGCCCCTCAACAAACAGGTTTTGTCCCTGGTAGACAAATTTTGGACTCTATCATGGCAGTGCATGATGTGATTCACTCTTTGGAGGAGGGTAAACGAGAAGGATTCCTGCTTAAACACGTATGACAGGGTTGATTGGACCTTCCTGAGCAACATTTTGGGGGATTTTGTCTTCAATGACAAGGTAATAAAGATTATCTCACAGCTGATTTCCACCCCATCCTTCATGGTTTTGGTGAATGGATCTCCTTCAGACTTCTTTAAATCTTCCAGGGGTCTTAGGCAAGGGGACCCCCTCTCCTCGATTCTCTTCATCATTTTGGTTGAGTGCTTGGGAAGGATTATCCATGACAATAGGAGAAGGGGTCTAATCATTGGGCTTAAACCTTCTTCAGGCCCTTTCACTTTTACCCACTAGCAATTCATGGATGATACCATATTGGGTGGTGAATCTTCGGTGAAAGAAGCTTGAAATGTTAAGAAAATCCTTAATTCTTATTCCAATGCGATGGGTCAGCTAATTAATTGGAACAAGAGTTCGGTGTTCTTCATTAAAACACCCAAGGATAGAGAGAGGAAAATGGCTGCCATTCTGGGTTGTGGCTTCGATTCCTTTCCCACTTCCTGTTTAGGTCTTCCACTCATAACCAAACCACCCAAGTCTTTCTAGGGAGGCCTTATTAATAGATTCAATAGAAAATTGGTGGGCTGGAAGGGTATCACCCTTAGTCAGGCAAGAAAAGTGATACTAATACAATCTACTCTTCAGAACCTCCCTACTTATGCTCTAATCCTCTTCTCTATACCTGCTAAGGTGGCAGACTCTCTGGAAGCAATTCAGAGAAAGTTCTTATGGGCCAACAAAGAAGGAAACAAGAAGTACCCACTAGTGGCTTGGGATACTATATGCAAGCCCAAAAAATATGGAGGGCTGGGCATTAAGAATTTGAAGCAGTTCAACAAAGCTCTGCAAGATAAACAGATTTGGAGAATCTTCAATTCAACAGGGGAATGGAGGGATATTATGAAGGATAAATATGTAGCAAACATAACCTTCAAATAGTTCATCAGTAGAGAAATGGACCCGAAGGGATCCTACATATGGAATGGCATTCTGAGGACTAAGGGTATAGCGACCACAAAAGCAAGATGGAAATTAGGCAATGGTAAGGATGTCAAATTTTGGCATGATGATTGGCTCAGACATGGCCCTTTATGGAACTTGGAGCCTTATAATAGATGGCTTGAATATTGCATTGAAATATATGGCAGTAGAGTTAGTGACTACATAATTAACAATGAATGGGTGAACCTAACCGAGGTGTCCCAAGACCTTAAACCTCTTATGGTCAAAATTGGTCACACACCCCTCTCTCTCAATGAAGATATAATGGTTTGGGGGGAAACTACTAATGGTATCTACACGGTGGCTTTGGGATATGAAACCATGCAACACATTGATACTATTCCCATATGGGCCAAGGCTTGGTATCCTGGAATTATGCCTAAGATCAACATCTTTTTCTGGACAATGCTCCAAAATCGTATCTTGACTGTGGATAACATGATTAAGAGAATTCAACACATTCCTAATAGTTTTATTCTATGCAAAATTCAAAGTGAGAATGTGGACCACTTGTTTATCCACTGTGACTTCACCAGACAAATATGGCATCATTTCCTATCTTTTTTTGAGACATCCTGGTGTTTCCCCAATTCAACTCTTGAGCTCTTTGACCAATGGAATTAGGGGATGAGAGGTCATCATCTTTGGCCTTGGGCAATGCCACACATATGCTGGGGAGTATGGAAGGAGCGAAATAATAGGATATTTAGGGAAAAGACTACCTCTACTAAGTATGTTGCCCACAAGATTTCAAATGCCCTCTTGGAAAACTACACTAACAACAAAGGTATCAGTCCACTTCACAACAATGGGCCCAATAATACCAATAAGAGAATGGACTACAGATGGACTTTACTGTTGGAAGGGTGGTTCAAAGCTAATTTTGACGGGGCTGCAAAGGGCAACCCTGGGATGGCTGGTGTGGGAGGAATCATAAGGAACTCACATGGAAAAGGCATTGCTACTATATTTTCCCCCTGGGGTTACAAACCAACCATTATTCTAAGGCAAGTGCGGCACACCACACCTTAAGGCTAGCTCAGGAAATGGGGATCAAGAATTTGTGGCTAGAAGGGGATTCAAAGAACATCATAGATTGCTTAAACTAAAAGAGCAAGCCTGCGTGGACAATTGAGAACATAATTGGGGAGTGCAGACAAATCCTCAAATAATTTGAGCAGGTCCATGTGGCACATGAATACCGGGAAGCCAACCAGGTGGCAGACAGGTTGGCAAATATGGGAGTCAAGTGTGAGGAAGTTAAAAAGTGGAATGACGGGTATAATTTACTGCCGAAAATCTTAGGTATCATTGAAAGTGATCAGGTTCTGGGCAGACTTAGAGTTATTAAATGATAATTATCATGAGTTATGATAGATGGGGGAAGAATCACCGTATGATGTGCAAGTATGGGAGAGGTGTAGGGATTATCATTTCATGGTCTCGTCGGCACACTTGGAGGCATAAAATTGATTATAGCATTCATGAGGCAAAAAGAAGCCTCTCGAAACATCAACTCAAAATCACTTGGAAACAGAGGGGCTTTAGTGGGAATTATACTAGAAATAGAGAATATAGAGAAATTGCAGAGATGGTGGGAGAAAGGCACAGGAGGGAACCAGAGAAGGAAACTGAAAAATAGCATCGTAGATCCAAGGTTTGGTAGATTTTGAAAAAGGGTGAAGTTACTACCTTCATTGAGCATCTTCATGGGTGGAAGCCCTCGGTTATGAAGATGATGGTGAAAAGCTAGAATGAAGGGCAGGTAAAATTGATGGGGTGGATTTTATGGTGATGGAGAAAATTGTGTCGGCTGTGACTGGGATACCCATCACCGGGAAGAAATTTTATAGGGATAGGAAGATTTCTAGTCAAGCTCTAACGAATTTTGTTAAAAATGTGGAGGAAAAGAAAGCACTTGTGAAGAAGGGCACATTCTACTAGCCGAGCTCAATCAAGCTTCTGTGGAGATTCGTGTTGCATGCTATTATCAAATTCATCTCTCTAGATACGAGATTCGACCGCATTAGCACTCACCACTTCGTGCTACTCAACCATTTCAGGTATGGGGCAAAGATATCCATTCCTTTCTTCCTATATTCATCCATCAATGAAAACATTAATGACTATAAGGAGAAACACATTAGCAACCTGGCTTTCCATGAGGGTTTATTACTATTACTTTATGAGTACTTTAAGGCTCGAACTATGGGGAAGGAAATTAAATGTATGGAGGAGGGAAATAATGAGTCTGAGGAGGGTTCGGGTGAGGATTATGTCCCATCTGATACTGAGGATAGCTGAGATATGCACTCAGAAACTGAGGAGGAAGAGCCTCAACAGACGAAGAAGGGGAAGAAAAGAGTTAAAACAGAGTCTTTAAAATAGCACATTGAGATCTCCTCTGACAGGGAGTATAACGAAAATGCAGATGAGATGGAAATGGAGAATGAGAGTTCTAGAGAAGAGGGAAAAATGAAACAAGGTAGGAAGTAGGGGAAGATGGAAGTAAAGAGGAAGATAAAAATCAAACTCCTGGCTCAGAATGAGGAGACAAGCTCAGGGAAGAGGGCAATGAGGTTCAAAAGAGGGAATCAGATTAAGGAGGAATCTCAGGAGGAGAGGCAGGACAGTCAGGAAAATACACAAGAGGAGAGAGATGGAAAGGAGGATAGTCAGGGGAAGGGGAATGAGGAGGATGATCAGAGTCAAGGTTTTTTGGAGTATGGGGAAGAGAATTACACCTACAACATTACTAGCAAAAAAAAGAAAGTTATTTGGAGGAATTTTGACACAGTCTCTGCTAAAATGGGGATAAAGAGACAAATGGTAAGGACTTTGGTTAAGGAGAACAAGGAGGGTAGAATCCAGATGGAAGAATTAATTGATCTAGCCTTGGTGATTCTTAGTGACAATATGAGGGAGGATCCTCATATGGACGTGCTGAACAATGCAAAAAACAATGCCATTGATAGCTATAGAACCATGAAATATATGAGCTAAAAAAAAATGGACAGGATGGAGAAAGATAACATAATTAACAATAACAAGAACATTGCAGAGGACAAGGAGCTAGATAGTAGAGTGAACGAGTTGAAGAAAAGAGTCAAAAGCATTGAAGACTCAATGGCCAAAATAGCTGAGCAAAGCTACAATAATTTAAAGGCTTCAAATAATAATATTAAGGTGATCATTGACAAATTTGAAGAGCAAAGAGGGAACAAGGAGGATCAACCACTAAATAGTGACAGGGAGAAGCTACCAGAAGAGGGAAATAAGAAGAGGAAAAGAGAGGCCACACAGAAAATGGAAAACCAGGAAGCTGATAAAGAGTTGGCAGACCTAAAAGAAGTTGCGGGTAGAATGACCGAGCTAGATATACGTGCTGTTGAGATTCTCAGAGACATTGCCTGATTTGCACCCCTGGTTTTATTTTCCTGGCTTTTTGGGTTTTTGTCCCTGGCTTTCTATATTTACTGGGAATGTTTTTTTTGGACTGCTTGTTTCATTTTGGATGATACTTAACGCTTATATTCTCTAGGTTTTTTATATAGCTCTGTAGGGTTCCAGGAACCCATCAAAACCTGTTTTCCTTAGTAAAAAACTATTTCCAACAAATGCTCTAGATCCTCCCTAGCAATAGACATAAAAAAGAATCCTTATGTTGAAAATGTAGCAAGGGGGGGGGGGTGAAAATCTCTCTAATAAAAAATATTAGGAGAGGGAGGGTTATAACATGTGCCTAGATTAGGACTATCATCCTCAAACACAATAGGAATTCCCTTTGGACCCCTAACATCCACAACATCATCCATTCCTTTCAAATATTATCCAATAGAGCTTGTTCTTGGAAAGTCATCACCAACAAAGACGTCATTACCCAACACTAAAGTTTCCCATTTTACCCTCTTCCCCTTCTTAGATTTATTTTCTTCAAATGAATGTGAAATTTCTTGCACCTAGTAGTTTGAGTGATCACCATTGGTTTGGTGTTTCTCATCCTTAGAGCCCTCAAAACTATAGCGCATGCTCATACCATCTACTAATGAAGAACCTAAAACATCCTCACCTACGTGTAATGTTGAATGACTCTTGTAGTTTATTGTCATTTGAGGAGGATAGGGGGCTCTAACATACTCCATGAATAAGAGGATGGAACAATCATGAAGGAGAGGGTTTCAAGCATTTTTGGCATATTTTATTATATTTCTATGTAATTTGAATACTACAAACATACATAGAACATTAATATGAGATTTCAAATCAACAAGGATCAAACTAGCTAAAATAACAAAATGAAAGATATCATGAGTGTTCTATAACTCTCTAGTTCTAGGGAATCGATAGATGCTCTTAGTTGCAAGTTAGATTCAAGTGACAACCTAGAAAATGAGATTATGATATGATATGAGATGCAAATCCTACTCTAAATGATGAAGAATACTAAGAAGCAATTGCAAGTCTCCATTATAACAATGCTCAAAATGATAATTCTTTGCTAACATGGATATAACAATGACTATAATTATATTATTAAATGAGATTGAATGAAGATGGATCCTTTACTCTAAAAATGCATCCTATTTATAGGATTTCCCAAGGTGTAGGGGGTGGGTTTGATTAACCATGATCAAGGTATGAGTTGAGGTCAAGTTTGATGATGTGTCCCCTTTAAAAGATTGCCTTTCAAGAACGAATGGTCAAGATAGCGAAGCCTTGGGGTGATCTATGTGCACTTGGTTCTTATCTCCCATTGGTTTATTTGATTTTTTTATGTAGTTGTAGGTGAGACAATTTAGGAGGAACTAATTCAAATGAATTAATTAAATTAGCCATGTATGTTATTTGAATGGGTTGAATTAATTAATTAATGAAATATATAATTAAATGGTTAATTCAATTACACAATTATTTAATTTACATTTAATTATCCAAATTTCTTGAATTTAATTATGTTTTCTTTTTTTTTTTGTCATTTTTAAGCATATACATTTTTCCCCTCTTTGAATTAATGTGCGAGAAGTGTGTTGGTTCAAAGATTAATCTGATATTTGATTTTGATGTAATTTTTCAATGCTATGATGCCAACATGATTGAATTAGTTGATTGATGTTGCCCCCCTGATATGATGTTGATGATGATGATGTTGTTGAATGATATCCCTGATTCTAAAATTGATCATTTTGATGCCCCGATTTGATATTTTGATAATTGGACGTCAAATGTCCTCAATTTTGAAAAGTGTTCTAATTTTGCATTCTGGTGATTGTGTGCCCCCTTGGGATGTAATTCAAAACATTTTTATAGTTTGTATATTTTTAATTTTTTTTTTTGTAATTTTTATGATTCTTTGAAAATTTTATGGAACTTTTACACTATAGGTCATTTTAAAATAGATCCCAAAATAAATTTGATTACCTTGATGAGAAGAATGCCTTGGTGGAAAAAAGTTGATTAATAGGCCTCCAAAAAGTTAATTAGATGTGATAAAAATATTCCCTTTAGGTCAAAAGGAGCACTTAAAAGGGTGAAGTTCCCTCGTTGCCTTCTTATTTTTACTTCCATTGTTCTCTCTTCTTCTTTGGATGAAATTTATTTATGCTGGAGCTATGGTGATCCTAGTTTCCGATCATCGCTATGAGAAAGTTCGACGATACCAGAGACCACCCCAGTATAGACCGTTGATATGTTTTCCAAAAACCCCCTTTGTGATTTCATTGTTCTTAAATAGGGTTTGGAAAATGTTCTTGTGTTCATGAGAATCCTCTGATATTATCGTGTACAACATGCTTGGTATCATAACTGATCCGTGTTTTATCACATATTGTCCTTATAATGTGAGATATAGTCGCATCTTGAATGTGAGAGATCATGACCTTGGAGCAAGGCGTTGCAGACCAGGTGTGATTCTTTGCAGCCCAGGTGCGAGGCTGCACCGCTCGGGTGTGAGTCTTCGGAGCTCAGGTGTAAGGATGTACTTCCCAAGTGTGACACTTTGCAACCTGTGTGCGAGGTTGCACCGCCCAGGTATGATGCTTCGTAGCTTAGGTGCCAGGCTTCCCCGCTGAGGTGTAAAGTTTCACATCCTGGGTGTAAGGCTACCCTACTTGGGTGAAACACTTCACAATCCGGGTGTGAGGTTGCCCTGCCCAGGTGCGACTCTACCTAACCCGGGTGCAAGGCTATGTAGCCTGAGTGCAAGGCTTTTATTTTTCAATTCATGACATTAGCTATATAATGTAGTGTGTAAAATACTTTCATGTGAGTTTTAGGCTATATAATGCAGTGTGTAAAATACTTTCATGTGAGTTTTAGGTTTGAAATGCAATGTAAAATGTCGTGTGGTGATTTCTTGGCGTCTGTCACTCATTTTAAATTTGATAATAATGTTAGTTTTGATAGATTGCAATGTTGGTTTAGGCAACTGATTTTGATGAAAGGTTGATGTTTGATGATGTTGTTTTTAAGTCATTTTGATAAGTGTCCATCATGTGTTAATGTGATAGTGATATCAAATGATAGAATAGGATATTGATGTTATTTTCCTTCAAGATAATGTGGATAAAAGAAATAGATATGCTCCCCGAGATTGTCAGAAATCTCATTGGAGCATGTAGGATAGATGATATTGATGTGATTGGTTGAAGATGATTGAGTAATAATTGACTTTTGATGTTTGACTTGTGTGTCGTCTTAAAATAGAAGCACTTCCATGTTAAGACTGTTTAGCCCTCATTAGAGGGTGTTTTGGGCCATTATCATGTTGTACTCTCATTTTTGCCGTTTTTCCATCTTCTGTGCCTATTTAGGACTCTGATTGGGCCTCTTCGGGCACTATTTTCCCCATGTGGCATATTTTCCAGGGGTATTGATCCCCTGGGTCAAGGTCGACCTCGAACTTGACCTAGGTCAAGGTCAACCTCGACCTTGACCCAAGTCCCCCTTTTCCATTGGAAAGTTTGCTGGCTGTGGGGGGAAACTCAAAAGTTTATTTTCTCACTTTCGAGTTGGCTGTTTTGGGTTTTGAGGTGGCGACTCTTAAAAGATATTTAATATAGGTCCACTTCTAGGGGTATATGCTTAATTGGAATTCAATTCTCCTATATCGGCCTCTCTAGAAGTTTGTGCCCTAGAATTGTATATAAGGAACCCTTCCTCCTCTCATTTTCTAAGACTTAAGAATGCAAGACTAAGACTATGACAAACGGATAATCTATGCATAATCTTTCTACATGCTTTCAAGATTCCAAGTGTTCAATCAATGTTTTCAAGTCTTCTTCTCAAGCATTCAAGTTCTCCATTGAAGATCAAGGATTCAAGCATTCAAGCCTTTGAAGGGATTTGGTTCAAGTATTCAAGATTCATCATTCAAACCCTAGATCTATCCATCATGGTGGTATGATCTTCCTTCAAGATCTTTTGTGTGTCCTTAAGATTAATTCATTCTTCCTTCAAAGTACAGGTACAGAACAACGAATCACAGAATAGATTTGGATACCCTTTTCGGAAAACTTTCAGGAACCGCGAACATAATTTCTGTCAGAGCAACACAGGTCAAGGTAGACATAAAGGGGTCAAGGTCGACCTGTATTTGGGTCAAGGTTGACCTAGATAAGAAAAGGAAAAGATTTATGGGTTTTCTCCGTCTTTGTGTTTCTGTTCTAGATTCGGTTGCAGAATTTTCAAAAACTCAGTACAGATACCCAAAAATAGGTATTTCCAGATCTGCTACATTTCAAGATAAGTGTTTCATTTCATTCTAATCTTTTATATCTATTGTTTTACTTTATAATTAAGAAATTAAAGCCCCACGCTACATTTATATCTTACAACTTGATAGCCTCCACTAGGGAAGATGAACATGAGGGGAACCTTTCTATATGATTGAGAAGATGTCTCTAGTAGAGCGATGAGTGATTGGTAGATATGGGTTCAAGTATTACTGGATATGCCTCAGTTCTAAGTGAATATAGGATTGTTGATCGCTTTGGTTGAGTGATGGCATAGTGACCATAACACCTTTCATTTGTCTACAAGAGAGATGATGGTCACTCTAGAGGATGTCTATAGGACTCTCTCTCTCTCTCTCTCTCTCTCTCTCTCTCTCTCTCTTCTAGTTCTACATAACCTGTGTGGTTTATTTAGAACTAAAAGCATAAGTTTTAATTCTACAAAATGTGCATGGGTTATGAGGAAATATGAACATTGACCTTTAGATCAATGAAATTCATATGCATTCCATTGAGATAGATATATATTATTCCTACCAGCCTAAAAAACAACATTGCAACTTGTTCTAAGGGCCCACTACTATTTTTCATGTCTTTCTACGACAATATTAGACCATTTCTCATGTTGTTTTGTCACATTTCATTTCAAATGATTGATTTCTCATGTTTTTTGTTTGTTCTTGAATTTATTTTAGTGTTATTACTTTAGATTATATGAAAATGATGATAATTTGCTATTTTTTTCATATTTGATTGTGTATGTTCATTATGATATTATGTGTAGGACAATCAATATTAATGATGGAAAAGAACAAGAGAGGAACAATTAAACAATGAGAGACAAAAAATGAAATACAAAGGGAATGTATGAGGAGATTACGTGAAGGTAAATCATATAATGCACCTAATGCAACAATTCAAATTGATATGATGACTTCACCTAATGTACCAAATGAAAATAATCAAATACACCAATTCAAATGCATGTGACGAATGCACATAATGAATGTGATGAACATACACCATTTGAATTTTATGTGATGGATGCACCTAGTGCACCTAATGAATCGAAGAACATACACCATTTCAATTTGATGTGAATAATGAACCTAATGCAACTAATGAAAATGAAGAGCATGCACCAATCTTAACACCTCTAGCTAGAATAATTCATGGAAAACAAAAGTTTCTAATTGACATTGATGAAAATACTTTTAAGGATATGAATGATAATATTTATGAAATAAATTGTATAAGAATGGTTATAAGAATGCGGAATAACTATTTTGAAAACTTAAATCAAAGTGGAAGATGGCAATTAGTTGTTAAAATGATTAAAAATCCAAAATTTAGAGAGACAATGAAATTTTTTTGGTTAAGAACATCCGAAAATAATAGTGAAAGAACCATCACGAGAAATCTATTTGATGCATACCAAGCCATTGGTTCGAAATCACATACTAAAGATGCTAATGTTACTCAATGTGTTCTTACATCAACCATAATGGGAAAGGAAGTGAGAAAATCTCGTTTAATAAGAAAAACAAGCAAGTCATTAAGGATAAATAGAAAAGCATTACACAATACATTAGAGAGATGAGAGAAAATTAAGGATCCTAACAATAATTCTCTTTGGGAATTCTTGGGTAGAATCCCACACAAGAACAAGGTTGTTGTCGATGCATTGGGAACAATAATTAAAAAAATTTGGCGTGACAACACAAGGGTTTCACCTAAGCAAAGAGATGTTGTTAGAAGGTTAATTGGATTTAGAAATCACGAGCCACATCCAAAACACTATTTAAATATGACTCAAACACAATTTTATGAAAGGTTTCTTCAAATCTTTCCTTAGATTAGAATTAGTCCAAGATTTTTTGCAATGACAAAACCATTTTATGTTAAGATTAATCATGCACATACTACATGTTTTTGTAGGGTCCATGTTAAATTTTCCATGCATTATGATATTTATTGTCATGTATGTTGCACTTTGCACACTAACGATGTTTTGTAGTAATGTGGTCTACAAGAACCTCCTAAGTCACCAAGAGAATTTATTTCAAGTGTTTGAAAGTTTTTTGTTCTACATGTGGTAGTTTGCAACAGTTGCATAGATGCATAAATCTAGATAGCACACATGAAATTAGTAAGAAACTAGTTTATATTAGAAAATACAAGTCAATCACATATGTGTTACAATGGTGAGATTGTTCCCTTGGTCTCCTTGGTTGTTCAGCACAACAGTGGTTTGTAACATGGCTTAACCATCTCCTATGTCTTCTATATGTCTATTTCCTATATTGGGAATTAATAGGTCGTTCTTTTGGTGCAACGATGACCGCTAGTTGTAACAAGTGGTATCAGAGCTTGGTCATAGGTTCAAACCCTACACTTGTATTGGGGGGATTGTTACAATGGTGAGCAATATTGATTGCATTCTTGGTCTCCTTGGTTGTTCAGTACAATGGTGGTTCATGGCATGGCTTATCCACCTCTTGTATCTTCTGTAGGTCTAGTGGTTGTATTGGGCATTAACAGGTCGATAATTTGGTGCAACAACAATCAGTAGTTGTAACAATATATTGTTAAAAATGGAAAATAATGAAAGTGGTGTGAGTTATTGAAAAATGATATATGCATCGTTGATTTTATGAATATTTTTCAAGAGAAACTAGTGTATGAGTACATAGGTCATACACATAGAGAAAGGTGGTTATATGAGAAATTCAAGTTGTGTAAGGACACTTTTCCCCTCGGTACTATTGTATCTGTCATTGATTTTGCTGAGAATTATACCCTAAAACCTCAAAATGAAGTGCAACATATGTATTACCACTCTACACAAGTTACAATTTTTGTATACATAACATTCATGCATACACATGATAGTACAAAGGAGGATATAAATGTTATAAGAGAGTATCACTTTTATAGCAGTGATGATCATACTCATTCATCAGAGTTTGTGAAAGGATGCTTCACATTTTTGTATTAAAGTTGATGGGAAAGAGATATAAGATACAACTAACACATAGTATGGTCAGACAATTATACCTCATAATTCAAGAATGCAAGGATGTTATACTGGCTGACTAGAATGCATGTGACAAGTGTGAAACATTTTTGGAATTTCAATGAGTCTGGGAATGGAAAGGGAGAGCATGATGGTGCAAGATCATGTGTAAAAAGAGCTCTTTCTAGACAGGGATTGAAGTATGAAGGTGACCAAGTAATGCAAGTAAGTCTATAGTTTCTAGATATTTTTTATTGATACATGAATATAACATTGAAAACTATCTAGATTGTTGTAGACTTACAGGATCAAGTGAGATGCATTTATTTAGAAGGTCGAATGCAGTGTCATTAGCTATTTATACTAGACAGATTATATCTTTTTTCTCTTCATGTATGCATTTTGGGTGGGATGAATGTGAATAAAAAGAGTGGGTTGACCAATGGTCTTACATACCTTTTCAACCCATTGATACATATCAACTTCCTAGAG
Organism: Thuja plicata; assembly: GCA_018584345.1. Lineage (NCBI taxonomy): Eukaryota > Viridiplantae > Streptophyta > Pinopsida > Cupressales > Cupressaceae > Thuja > Thuja plicata. The sequence goes on along the minus strand of MU228474.1, from coordinate 77,229 downwards.
CACCAAAATTGAACCATATTAAAGCATCATTAGATTTTGACCATGTATCTGACCTTGTTGAACTAGGCAATTTCTCAATTTAATACTTAGGTAAAATCAATTTTAAACTCATTTTATTACACTTTAAATTTTTTGTATTAACTTATCCTTCTATAAAATGCAAGTCATGTATATGCACTTATTGCAGATGAGAACAATGAAAAAGGCACATATTACTTTTTGTGTCGTTGTATTGAGGCCAAAAATAAATTGACAACTACAATCATTGTTGGAGAGGGTATTGAGTACCCAATAGGATCTATTGTTGTGACAGGGATATGACTTAGAAGGTACCATTGTTGTGTCACTGTATTGAGACCTCTTAAACTCATTTTATTACACTTTACATTGATTTTGGTATTAACTTATCCCTCTATAAAATATAGGTACCCTATCAAAAATTCTAATTCCTAGTTATTTGAGGACTTTGAGATACATAGACATATTATTCATTTCTCTAACCTTGTTGTTTTAATAAATATTCAATTGACTAAATCTCGTGGTAGACCTCTTAACAAGAATCTGTGTAAAGTTCGTGAATCTGACCATGGGGAAATAATTGACACAATAAGGGTTAGAGTTGATCCATAACATTCACTTGATTAATTTTGCACCATCTAGAAGAATGATTCTACAAAATGGTAGAATAAGTTTGACAATTTTGTACATATATTTTGTGAAACATCGTAACTTTACTTTTTTATATATATAAATGACCATGAGGTGTTCTATATGCATATTTGGAGGCCAAATTATGTGTAGACATCCATAAATATTAATATTATTATTAATATTTTTCTCCCTCTTATTCCTTCTAACTATTTAATTTAATCAATTAAATAGCTTCATTTGCTAGTATTTATCAATAGTGTAAATACTATTCCAATGTATTTTATTTAAATACATTTGTATCATGAAATTCCCTTTTTAATAAATTTGCATTTATTAAATCCTCCATTTTCCTAATTCTTCTAAACCATAATTTATTCAAATTTGATTTGAATAATACCCTAAATCCTAGCTAGGAACCTATTAATCCTACCCTAAAGCCTACCTACTCCCATCACCTCATTTCCTAAGCATATTTCCCCACCTAACTGTCCTCTGATCTTGCTTAAAGGGTGAATCCTAACCTTTTTAAGGCTACTGGAATGCTCACCCATTTGGGAAAATTCTCTCCAAAAAGGTCACCCATTCCTCTTTAATTTCTTGTTACAAATTTGTCTCCCCTTTTGAAATATTGAGCTACTCAATATTAAATGTCAATTTTGACTCAAAATGGCTATCTTTTCAAGTCTATGTGTCCCTTATGTGGCTCTTATGTGGATGCCACATAGGTGCCACTTCATCCAAGCCTCTTCCTCTCTCCAAAAACTCTATAAATAGAGGTCTTCTCCTCTCCATTTTGCATCTCTCAATTTGCATTGTTATCATGCTATTTTGCATTTAGAAGTTCATATATTTAGATTTCATGTTTTCATATGCTCTTAGTTTATGCTTAAATCACTTAGATATTTACATGCTAGGTACTTTTTTGGTTAAAATGAATCATGGTTCTCATCTCATATCATAACATAGCATAGTTCTTGAATCATAGCTTTCAATCTTGTAGCTTGCATATCAATTTGAGCATCATCTTTTGGGAAGGATTTAAGACTAGTTTTCCATACTAGTTCTTGAATTTCTTCTTTGATTCCAAGCTTGCATTCCATAGTTGCATTGCCTTGGGGATTCATGTCATTTGTGTGTTTGAGAGAGCAAACCTACATATCTTTATCAAGAGAAAATCAAATAAGTAGTAATAGGGTGCAATTTACTTATTTTAAGCTCAATCTGATGTTATGTTGAGTTCTTTGTTGCTTGCTTTCTCTTTCATGTGATTTTGAATTGATGTGCTAACCCACTAATGTTTTCATGTTTGAGCTTGCTCCCAATGGATTGAATAATTCCTCATACTACATTCTGGCACGCCCGGTGGGACCCACATCCCTAAATTCTTTTAACTTATAGTCTTGTTTCCCTCAAATTTTGCCAAGAACGTGGATTAGCGTCTGTGTTTCACGTAGAGGCGTCTGCGAAATGCCAGTTCTCACTGAACTGTTGATTGTCGTCTGTGCTGAACCAGCGTCTGCGACCTGAACTGTCATTTACGTGTGGCATTGCTAATTTCAGACTTTCCAAACTTGAATTTTTGGTTTTTTGAGATTCACTGTCTTTTCCACTACTTTTAGTGTTTTAGCATTCTATTTTTTATCAGAGATCCACTTTCACAAGGTGTTATAATGCTAAAAATTCATTAAAGTAAATAAATCTTGATGGTTTCTTAAAAACACACTAGCTTTTTAATGTTTGGAAAGTTTGAAATGGCTAAATTTGATCTGATTAAAGATTAGAAAGGAAAAAAATTAACTTTTTTTGCTGTCTCTTGTTGTCTTTTTGTGATTATAGGTAAAACAACATCTGCGTAAACGCTGGTTCATGAACCAGTGTCTAGGATTCACAAACTAGCATCTGCGCATAATCAGCGTCTGCTTTCTGCAAATGCGTCTCCGACTGGTATAGCCACTTTCTAGTTTTCTATCTTTTTAGCCTGTTTTCTACATTCTGTCATTCTTAGGCTAAAACAAGAATCAGCGTATGTGCCGTGAATTGGCGTCTACGCTCTGTCAAATTGTATGTATCATTTGCTAACAATTGTTAAGCGATTCTTGTGTGTCCAACACTTGTCAAAGGCCAAACTTGAAATTACTAATCAGTTGTTTTGCAACACCGCTTGTCAAAGACACAATCTTAAGACTACTCACGTTTGTATTGCAGGTTGCCTCAGATCTATATCGACCAAACGATCATGTTTGTGTTAATATTTCTTAGGCACGTAGATTAATTAGTTATATTTATTTATCTAATCCGAAGTAAGTGTTAGGGGATTATGCTCTCTTCCCTTTTGGGAGGATCAAAAACTTAGACACACTTGCTTTGTGTTAAATAATTAAATATTTTTAGGAAAGAACAAACTTGTCTTGCGTGCTTATGGAGAAAATGATACGAGATAGGAGAGTATGCTCTTTTCCCCTTGTGGGAAAATCAGAAATCCAGACTCCTTTTTGTCTCCAATCCAAGTTACTTTCAATCCTTTAGATGGGCCTACTGATTGAGGAAAAAATCTCTCGGGAATGAACCACGTGAGAATGAGGTGTAAGCCACACCACTCTAACTCACGTTAATCAAATTTACTCCTTGGGGTTAAAGCCTCGGGAGTCGGTTGGCATTTGAGCTTATACTCGGCTCTCGTCTAACTAAAGTGTGGCCTCACAGTCTCAATCACGTTTACGTGACCACTTTTGTCAAGATGCTCTATGGGGCTATACGCCTGAATCGTGCTTGCGCGCCTGAATCGTGCTTGCGCGAACATAGAGGATACAATCGAACGGAGAACCTTACTAAACACTCTAGGCTTAGAAGCTACCCAGAACACCCCCAAAAGGTGATAATGTTTATGCAAGGAAGATAGTAACTTCCCCAAGATTACTGGTACATTCGTACCACCCTGAGCGTACTGAACCAGATAATACGATGTCATGACTGGAGCCATTGCGTGCTTGGTGATGGCCATATTTTGATTAGCTCTTGTGTGTGTGCCTAAGCTTACAAGCAAGTATTTTCATGCTATGCCAATTCCTTAGGTAGATTTTGTGCTTGAAGTGCTTGAAAAACAATGAAAAAATCCAAAATACAGACAAAATATCCAACATTCAAATTTTTCACGTGCTTGTATCCTTCAAGGTTGCTTTTTCCCTTGTCGAATTGTTTTCAGACACATTCTGGGTATTTTCGAGTTTGACTATGCTGAAATTGGTTCTTGCCATGGAATAAATCTATTGAAAATCAGAACAAGATCAAACTTTTGCTAGATTATCAAGACAATGTCCCTTTGCAAAGAATTTGGTCCTTTACGAGATATGTCCTAAAACCTCCAACTATTCATCCAAGATCAGATCTATTTATAGGACATGATTGATTCCAAGAAGCATAAGAAGGTAAAAACTCCGTTACCACCCGTGCAAAGAGAACAGAAAAACACAACCCGAGAAGCTACCAAATACCAACACATCATCGATTCCGTCAAACAAGAGATTCATAAATGAGAAAATTTTGACAAAGTGATCTACAACAACAAGGTCGCTTGTTTCATGGGAAAATATCATCTAAACTCTGATTTTGTTGGATTTGAACAATATGACTAGCTAGTTTATCACAACAAATGAAAGTTCCTCCTCTTCTTAGGCTCACTTAGCTTGCATTTTAGGACCTCCCTTAGGTTATCATCTTTAGGAACACATCACACACTCATCCTATCGTGATCCTACATTAATCAAATCTACCCTAATCAGCCTAGCATCATCCTAACCATCATCCAAAGCATCCTTGATCACATCCCTCACTTGGTATTGCATCCCCTCTTGAGTTGCTAAAAACCTACATCTTAATCAAATCCCATCCTTGAATGTCCTTAAACTAAGCATTATTTAGCATAATCCCCTTTGTCTTTTGCAACCTCATCACCTTGATCAAAAGGTTGGCTCGCATTAACAAAGAATCTCATCCGTCGAAGACCACAAGTCTGTCTTAGGTAGACAATCATATCCACTTGATCCTACACTAGGGAAATAAACCCTTGATCCTTGCATACATCTAGTCATCCTTAATCTATAGAAGCACATCCATCATCCTAAACACATCCTAATCCTAGCATCATCACCCTTAGCTTCCTAAGCGCATCTTTTGCATCACGTCTTGCATCTCATATTCCTTTAGGATAGTCATTTCATGCCACCTATCACACGAGCCACTAAGAAGAGGAAGAACATGGATCCTAATCTTGCCGCTAGCTCATCTAATCCTGCGATTGACAACACCAATTCCATGGTTACTTATGCGCCTCAGCCCAACGATCAAATTGAACATATCTGGGTAGACAGTAATGAAACTCCCACTCTGAGTACTGTGGAAACATTTATCAACCATCTAGCGCATGTCCACATGGTAAACGCCATGAGTGGACGCAACAACAACTAGGTACTCTTGGATATCCAACAGCAAGGACTTCAACTCCCGCCTTGGATTATACCTACACATGTCACACGACCTATGGCACTTCCAGGGGAATGTCCTTATCCCACTAGAAATGAAGTTTTTAACCCACTTCAACGAGCCCTACAAGTGGGAACTCTTATCGTGCAAGTAGTTCATCTGTCCATTCCACCTTCCATCATGTACACAACACCCTCATCTACCTCGGGAACCCCGCCTCTTGATGCTACATCAGCATCACAAACAATACCCCTTATCACTATGCAGGCACCTTTGCAAGCCACAATCGCTCCTCTTTCACAAGCAATCCCAACATTCATTGCAAACTTCCACCACCACTAGTTCGCATACAACAAACCACTGTTCCACCCATTCCTACTCAGCCCATTCAAAGTGCAACAACCAGTTCATAGCATCAAAGCACCCAAGTCTCCATGCCTATTTCGCCTTTCTTCACCACAGGCATGCCACCTACCAACACATATAACCAACCCTTATTTCCACAAGGGTCCACTTTTCCCACTCCACCAGCAACACAATCACAACAAATGCCAATAGTTTTACCTCAAAAGTTGTTCAACCCAAATCCCCCCATACTGCAACCATCCACAAACCCCTTTGTCGTACCCCAAATTCTCATCCCACCTATCCAACAGCAGCAGCAACAACCTATCCAACAATAACAACAACCTATCCAACAACAACAACCTATTCAACAGAAACAATCCATTCAACAACCACCCCATCAACAACAACCACAACAAAAAATCACCAACCCATTCACATCCCAAGCACAACAACAACAAATCAACCCCTTCGCAGCTGCACAGCCCACCATCCAAACTACACAACAACCACAACCACCAACGCAGGGGGAAAATCCCCTCATGACACAACCACTGCAACAATTTGCTAATCCTTTCATCCAACCCATGCAACAACAACAAACTCATTCTGCAAATTACATAGCCATGCAATCTTCCGCTGGATCATAAACAATTCCACCTCCACAACAATTCAATGTTCCCACTGGGGGCATTCCGCTGCAAAACACTTATCCTCAACCCTATACAGGTGCACAACAAGCTCATCCCACCTATCCAACACCGCAAAAAATACAAGCATATTTTTAACAGTTGCAACAATCTTATCAAGCGCCGACACCTCCTCAACTGCAATATTCCCCTCAACCACAGCTTCCACCACAACAACCCATATACATTGACCAACAACCAACAACCATCATACCAAACACCACAATATCCCCTAGAGAATCCTCCATATTCACCATTTGATCCATATCAGGTTTAAGAAAACCATGCAATCACAATTAACAATCCTCCCCCGCAAATCAATCATGAATGGAAGGAAATGAAGAATGCTCTCAAGGAGCTAAAGGCTGGGACAGAGGCTAAAACATTCACGTTCGAAGAGGTATGTCCTTATCCATTTGATCGATCTATCACTGCCATACCCTTCTCCAAGCACTTTGAGACACCCAAATTTGATAAATATCGGGGGAAGGGAGATCCCGTGAGTCATGTGAAAGAATTCTACATGGCCTACCAAGAAGTGGCCTATAGTGATAACTTCCTCATGAGACTATTTCCTAAAAGCTTAGGAGGAACCACTCTTGAGTGGTTCTACAAAATCCCTTACAGAACAATCTCTACTTTTGCAAAATTATCTGAAAAGTTTGTGGCCCAATACACACATAATGTCAAAAATGAACTCTCACTCCTTAACCTATGCAATTCCAAACATAAGGGAGGAGAGAGCCTGACCGATTATCTTTAGTGTTGGCAAGGGCTTACTACAAGGTTGTCTTACCAACCCTAGAGCAACACCTTATCAAAATCTTCATTAACAACCTCCATCCTAAGCTTTCCTATCACATGCGCATGAAATGTATACAAACTTATCATGACATCAGAATCAAAGGTATGGATCTTGAACAAGGTCTCATAGAAGAAGGTGCCATCAAGCACTACAAAGAATCCCAGCCTGAAAAACATAACAATGATCGATCTCGATACTAGAACAAGAACAAAAACACGGTAACAGATGGAGCCACTGAAACCAAACACATTCAGGTTGTGATAGCTAGTCCTAATGCACCTACCCAGACTTATCAGCAAGCACCACCAATGTACCCTCAACCTCCTCCCATGTATCAACAACCCAATCTCATGTATTCCCAGCCAACTTACCAACAAAACATGTGCCCTCAAGGCGTGACTATCTATCCCCCTCCAGGGACATCATATCAACACAACTATCAAGGTCCTATGAATCAAGAAAATGTTATATCAGTCCCGCATGGACAACAAAGACCTCACACTTTGAATGTGCCACAATGCACATTTACCCCTTTGGGTGAACCTATAGACATCATCTTCCACAAGCTGGTCCAAGCTAACCAAGTCGTGTATCCTAAAACACAGCCATTTGATGACTCAACTCCTAGGCCAGCTTGGTATAAAGACAATGAGTACTGTGAATACCACTGTGTTAAGGGACACACCACCCTCAAATGCATGAAGTTGAAGCACTATATTCAAGATCTCATTGACTGCAAGGAGATCGAAGTGGACTCTCCTTCCCAATCATCGCCAAACGTAGGCCTTTTATCAAAATGCATTACCTAAACATACTTCAGGTACAGGCCCAGGCAATCCTACCCAGTCCTCTGATTAGGGGAAGGGTAAATAAGCAGAAAATGCCGATAGAAAAGATTATACCAATGCCTATATCAACTACGATAATCTCATCGGCTATATATCCCAAGTCTAGTCCTCCGTCAATGTCATCCATGTCAAGGGTGCTGATAACCAATGCGACATAATCACTCGTAGAGGTAGGATAACAGTTGCAGGTGCCGGTCTCGCCCCATCTGCTGGGACCCAATACAACATTTTGGAGCACCTAGGGAATACTCCAGCCCAAATTTCCATCCTGTATCTTCTCCGCACATCACCCACTTATCAAGAGATCCTCAATAAAGCCTTGCAAGAATCCCGTGTTCCTAGCGACATCAACCTCACTGAATTGCAAAACCTTGTAGGACACCTATCTGCATCTTGTGGGGTCTCCTTTAAACCAATAGATGTGCCCTCAGATAAAACCGATCATAATCTCCCACTCCATATCATTGTCATGGTTAAATATTTTTCCATCAAACGGGTCATGATAGATAATGGATCAGCCCTAAATCTGTGCACTCTAAAATTTGGAGCATACTTCTGAAGGCACCATATCATTGCCCATTCAAGCGGGCCCAGTTATCCAGGATACATTATGTCACATTGTTGATCTTGACCTTCCCTTCAACATTCTCCTTGGATGCCCATGGATTCATTCTATGCAAGTCGTCCCATCCACCTACCATCAGTGCATCAAATTCCCATATAACGGCACTGAGATCACCATCTGCGCAGATCCCAAGCCCTTTGCATACTAAAATTCATTGGAAACATCCTTTCCACATTCCAATCACTTTCCCAAGATCGATATTGGTACTTCTATCACCAACTCATCTCAAACCCATTCAGACCCAGAAACAATCCTCTCCTCCACCTTATCCAGGGTCAAGATCAACAACATAGGTTGTGGTGAGTATAGCTTATCTGATGTCTTCACAGTTGGAGCACTACCAATTGATCCACACAATCAAGACTGCCAACCTAATATAAGCAAGACAGAATCAGAGACAACCAAGGCACTACAATTTGGCCCTACCACTTTTATATCAAAAGGCACTTTGACTGGGTAGGAAATGACACCCAACATCAACCAATGGCTATATAAAGATCCACCACCCAAGGACACAAGTCACCTCAATTACTTCAAAGATAAGTACCGCGCAACGCACAAGTTGGTGATAGAAAAATGGAACTATCAGGGAGGTGGCCTTGGTTATGAAGAGCAAGGAATGAAAGATCCTATTATACCTACCTAACTAGAAAAGCACCTGGGCCTTGGCATGGGCTCCGCCATGAATGGGGGCACCAATGAAAACATCTTTGCCTCTTGTCTATCCCTGGGAGAGATCGTTGACATCGAAGATATCCTGAAAGAGAAAGTTGTGAGAGCTTACGATGATGTTTTTGACGATGAAACCTTCCTAGGAAATTTTGTCCTATAACAACTTTCCATCCTCTTCATTGACCTTCCGCTCTGCCATCCTGAACTCATAGACTGGGACCAACCAAGTGTCATACATGTTGACGAGTTCCAAAGTGAGGATGCGCTCCTAAGCTTCATGGGAGAAATTGAGCAAAGCAGTGACTGGGGGCAAGACTCAACATATGTCTACAAACTGGACCCAAAGACATACTTTGGGGAAGAGGAGAACTTTAGCTGCAAAAATGAAACAGAAAACTAAAATAAAAAAGTGAAAAATTGATCCCCTAGTGAAAACCCCTCTGGGGCTCTATTTGATCATAAAATAGTAAAAACAAAGGGTGTATCCCCCGGTGAAAACCTCTCTGAGGTGCTAGAGGATTAAGATTCTCCTCTTCCTATGATCCATGATTATAGGCCTGAACAGTCATCGATTCTCATTGAAGAAGCAAAACCTGTCAACCTGGGTACCAAAGAAAATCCCGCTATCACATACATAGCAGCATCTTTGACTGAAGCAGAAGAAAGTAATCTTGTCACTTTATTAAAGGAATCCATCAACAAGTTTGCATGGTCTTATTCCCACATGCCAGGCTTAGACCCCAACTTGGTGGTTCACCATCTAGTAGTGGACCCAAACATCAAACCTATCAAGCAAAAGCTCAGAAAGATGCACCCTAAAGTGGCACTACTTGTCAAAGTGGAGCTAGAAAAGTTACTCCAAGCCAAGATCATCCACCCCATTGACTATTCTGACTGGATTTCTAACATGGTACCCGTCTCTAAGCCTGATAAATCAATCAGGATATGTATAGATTTTAGAGATCTCAATAAGGCATGTCCCAAGGATGATTTCCCCTTGCGAAACATAGACATGATTATGGATCTCACAGTAGGACATGAGATGTTGTCACTCATGGATGGCTTTTATGGATATAATCAAATTTTCATTGTAGAAGAAGATCACTATAAGACAACATTCACAACCCCTTGGGGCACCTTCTGCTATAACATGATGCCTTTTGGCTTAAAGAACGCTGGGGCAACCTATCAAAGAGCCATGACTGCCATTTTTCATGACATGATTCACAAGATCCTTGAAGACTATGTGGATGATATCTTGGCAAAATCAGTTAAGAGAGAAGATCACCTAGATGTTCTAGAATGCGTCTTTGACAGAATTGGACACTACTGCTTAATGCTCAACCCTAAGAAATGTGTCTTTGGGGTCACATCAGGAAAACTCTCGGGGTTCATTATATCCAGACGAGGCATTGAAATAAATCCAAAGAAAGTACAAGCTATCATAGAAATGCCTCCACCAAGAACACTCTGACAACTACGCAACCTCCAAGGAAAGCTACAATATGTGTGCTATTTTATCTCTCAACTAGCAGACAAGTGCCAACCATTCACTTATCTTTTGTGAAAAGATAACACATTCAAGTGGGATCCTCAGTGTCAGAAGAGTTTTGACAAAATTAAAGAATACTTGGCTAATCCACCCATCTTGGTAGCACCTATACCTGGTCGACCACTCATCCTATATATTTCTACTACTACCACAGCACTGGGGGCACTCCTTGCTCAACTAGATGATGAGGGTAAAGAAAGATCCATTTATTACATCAGTCAGACTTTAGTAGGTTATGAGCTTAATTATTCTCCTATGGAAAAAGCATGTCTGGCAGTGGTCTTTGCCACTCAAAAACTTTGGCATTATATGCTTGGTCATACAACCAAACTCATTTCAAAGGTGGATCCTCTCAAGTACCTACTCTCCAGGACTACACTCACAGGTCGAATGGAAAAATGGGTTATATTGCTAAGTGAGTTTGATATTCAATATGTCGATAGAAAAGCCATTAAAGGGAAAGTCATTGCTGATCAGCTAGCACAAGTGCCATTGGTAGATGCTTATACTTTGGTCACATAATTTCCCGATGAGCATTTGTATATGATAGAAGAACAACCAACATGAAAAATATACTTTGATGGGTCCTACACAGCTCATGGTGCAGGGGCAGGAATACTTTTTGTCACACCTCAAGGTGACTACATTCCTATGTCGTTCAAATTGGGATTTCCCTGCACAAACAACATTGTAGAATATGAGGCACTAATCATAGGACTTTGCATGGCTATTGAATGGAATATCATAGATAAACATGTCTTTGGCGACTCCCAACTCATCAGCAAACATGTCCTAGATGAGTATCAAACCAAAGATGACAAATTGACGCCATATAAGAAGATGATTGATAAACTGAAAGAACACTTCCTCTATCTGCAGATAACATAGGTACCACACTTGCAGAACAAGGGTGCTGATGCAATGGCCACAATTGATTCTCTCTCAGAGATTCCTCACGAGTCTACGCAATACGAATTCTTAGTTGAGCAACTACATGCTCTCGCTTATGAGAACGATAAATCAAATCGCGTATGTGTCTTGGTTGGTCCCCAGTCCCCATGGTACCACGATATCCAAGCTTACCTACAAAATGGTATCATATCTCCTCACCTCACTGCAACCCAACGCTGAAACTTTATTTGCAGAGCATCCCGTTACACCCTCATGGCCAATACTCTTTATCGTTGAGAGTATCACAATGCGCTCTCTAGATGTCTAGATGAAAATGAAGCTACCCAGGCTTTACAAGAGGTACATGTTGAAATCTGTGGTGCCCACATGAGTGGCATGGTCCTAGCCAAACAAATTCTATGTGCAGGGTACTATTGGCCTACAATGGAACACGATGCTTGTGAGTTTATCAAAAAATGCCTACCTTATCAACAGCATGCCAATTTGATTCATGCTCTGGCCTAGGACCTCAGACCTATTGTGCCTCCTTGGACCTTCTCTTATTGGGGTTTTGAACTTGTTGGTAAGATTACTCCCCTCTCTTATGAAGGCCACAAGTACATAATCACAACAACATAGTACTTTACAAAGTGGGTTGAAGGAATTTTGCTCACACTCACTACTGGCATCCAGATATCCAAATTCATCCTCTATCACATCGTCTGCCACTTTGGTATACCCTCCACCATCTTGACAGATCATGGTACACCATTTGAAAATCAACACGTCAGTGATCTCTGTGCTCGCCTCCATATCCATCGTTGTTTCTCCAGTCCATATTTCCTGCAAGGTAATGGCCAAGCTAAGGCAACTAATAAAACCATCCTCAAAATCCTCAAGAAAGTTGTCAATGATATTGGTTGTGACTAGAATCTCCAAATCAACCCCGTCCTATGGGCATATCTCACTTTCTATTGTACTCCTACTAGCACTACTCCATACTCCCTAGTCTACGGTGCTGAAGCAGTCTTACCAATTGAGGTCGAACTACCTGTTAGGGATTTTTCTTACATGAAACACAGTGCTTGATAAACTACTTGAAAACTATACCTTTTAATACTGTTTCAAGCCAAGAAAAGCCTAATTGCTAAGGATTAAACAAAATCCTTCTTTGTTTTTGAGCTCCACATATACTCAGGCAGGTTTTACCTCTTTATGATGACTGATTACACAATATATATTAATGTGGACA
>MU228474.1:38408-58571 GCA_018584345.1 Thuja plicata | reverse complement strand
CACGCCATATCTAGTAAAAATTTCTTCATACAGAAATTCAGCAACTTTATGATCTCTTGCATGCTTCATTGCTCTGACTTCGACCCATTTGGTTAGGTAATCTGTGCATACCAGTATGTATGATTTCCCATTAGATGGAGGATATATTGGACCAATAAATTCAATGCCCCATTTATCAAATGGTGTTACCACCACCTGTGGGTTTAAGGGCATTTCATCTGACCTTGTTGGTCAACCCATTCTCTGGCATTTGTCACACTTTCTTGTATAACTTGCTGCATCTTTGTGAAGTGTAGGCCAATAGTAGTCAGTTGTTAAAATATTCTATGTTGTTCATTTGTCTACAAAGTGCCCTCCACATGGTTCATTGTGACATGCATGAAGAATGTCATATGTCTCATCTTCTCTTACACATCTTCTCATGACTTGGTCAGGTCTAGTGTAAAATAATATGCTATCAATCCAAGAGAAATGGAAGCTTTTCTCCACAAGCAGCTTCTTTTCCTTATAAGAGAAATGTGTGGGTATTTTATTAGATGCTAGGTAGTTAGCTATATCTGCATACCATGGATTCTGGACAGCAATATGAAACAAATGTTCATCTAGAAATATATCATCGATCAAAGTAGTATCTTCTTTAGCATGATGAAGTCTGGATAGATTATCAACTACCACATTTTCTTTCCCTGGCTTGTCAATGATTGTTATGTCAAATTCCTACGATAGAAGAAGCCATCTTTCTAACCTACCTATTATGACAGGTTTTTCATGAGATGCTTAATTGCTGCATGGTCAGTATGAACATAGATAGGATAACCAGTTACATAATGGCAGAATTTATTCAAAGCATAAAATACTGCTAACAATTCTTTCTCAGTCACTGTATAGTTTAACTCTGGTCCATGTAGACTCTTACTGATATAATAGAATGCATTTTCAAGGTTTTTAGTCGTCTTTCCTAAGACAACACCTATAGCATAGTTTGAAGCATCTGTATGGATGTGAAATGGCAATGTCCAGTCAGGACCCCTAAGTACTGGTGTAGTTGTCAAAAGTGACTTGAGTTGTAGGAAGGACTCATCACATTCTTTTGTCCAAGCAAATTCAGCTTCTTTGGTAAGTAATTTGTATAGAGGACTAGCTATTTGACTAAAGTTTTGGATAAACCTCCTATAATAACCAGCGTGACCTAGGAAAGATCTGACTTATTTTTGCTTAGTAGGAATAGGGAGTGTGAGAATTACCTCTATCTTTGTAGGGTCTACCTGTATTCCAGCTTCGGAGATAAAATGTCCCAACACCACTCCTTCCTGCATCATCATAAAGCACTTTTCACTGTTGAGAGATAGGTTATGCTCCTTGCATCTGATCAATACTTTCTCCAAATTCTTCAGAGCTTCCTCAAATGTGACACTGAATGTTGTGAAGTTGTCCATGTATATTTCCATGCAATCATGTGATATGTCAGCAAAGATGCTGATCACAGCTCTCTGAAAGGTAGCAGGTGCATTGCATAATCCAAATGGTAATACTGAATAGGCATATGTGCCCCAAGGACATGTGAATGTAGTATTTTCTTGATCTTTGAGGGCAATGCTTATCTGATTGTAAACACTGTATCCATCCAGGAAGGAGAAATATTTCTTTCCAGCCAAATTATCCAAGACCTGGTCAATAAAAGGCAAAGGAAAGTGGTCTTTTTTTGTAGTGTTATTTAATTCTCTGTAATCCACACATATTTGCCACTTACCTCCTTTCTTAGGTACAATTACCATTGGTGATACCCACTTGCTGTTAGAGATTGGGTAGATGAATCCAGCATCCAACAGCTTCTACAACTCTGTTTTAACTATTTCTCTCAGTGTTGGATTTATTCTCCTCTATGGTTGTTGAAGTGGCAAACTTCCATCATTGATGTAGATTCTGTGGGTGCAGAGTTTTGGGTTTAGTCCCTCCATATCTCCATAATCCCATGCAAAGGCTTTTTCATGCTGACTGAGGAGCTTTGTTAACAATGCCAACTGTGATTGGGACAACTTGTTGTTTACATGGAGGCTTCATCCCGAGGACAGTTCTACTATTGTTGTTAGCTCTACCATTAACAGTTTAGGCACCGAACTTCTAACTATTTCATTTGCCAGTAATTGATTAATCATTTCAGGGTTTGCTGGAGGCATACAATCCTCATAGGTACATAGTTGTAAAACAAAACTTTCTGAAACATCCTTAGCCACAACACATTCATTGGTTAGAATGCTCTGTATCACATCATATTCTTCTTGCATCTTTAGAAAATATTGCCTATGCAACATCATGAGCTGGGATACTAAATTAAGCTCCTCCTCCTCTTCGTCTCCTAGGTCTGGCCAAATAGGTTTTCCCAGGTCTGGCTGGGGTTGGGCAGGAGGATATAGGGCTAGTTTCCTTATGGCTTGTCCATTTGAAATTGTCATACTGCCTGATCTACAATTAATTTTGGCATTAGTAGTGGCTAACCAAGGTCTTCCTAAGATTACAGGATAGCCAGCAAAGTTTACTTTAGGTGATAGGATGAGAAAATTAGCAGGATACTCCCATGAATCTAAGGTTACTATCACATCTTCTATGAGGCCCTCTGGAGTAACAGTTGAACTATCTGCAAGTTGTAACATTGTGGCTATTGTTCTTAAGGCTTCTATGCTTAGCCTATGCATTGTATCTTTAGTCATAACATTTATTGCTGCTTCCAAATCAACTAGAGCATTTTTCATAGTCTGTCTATTTATTATCAGGTTGACTACTAGACTGCCAGGATCTGAATACTTAGGTATTACCACCTTTCCTAACATGATATCTACTAATTGGCCTACAACATGTACTATCTGAGGGTCTTTCTTCTTCTGCCCTGGCTTCTTAAGGCGTGCTTCCTTAATAGCCTTTCCATAAAGGGGTATATCTTTGATAGCTTGAAACAGTGGAATTTGAATATTCATATTTTTCAGCTACTCAATAATATCAAATGTTTCTTCCTCCTAGGGTATAGGTTTTTCTTTATTTAACCTCTTTGGAAAGGGTGGATTTGAAGTGTTGACAATGGTTCTGTTGGGTATATCAGTAGGCTGGCTGGTATTTGGCAATGTGGCTTCTGGAAGCAGTGCTATAGGAGTGTCTGCAACTTCCGTAATTATAGGATATTCAGGTGTGGGCAGGGTGGTACCAGACCTCAAATGAATATCAACTATTTCTACTAAATAAGTAGGGCACTACTGAGTGTCAGTAGTGTACGCTTGTTGCTGTTGCTATTTATTGTTTGGATTTGGCTGTGGTTGAGCAGGCAATTGGGTAGGCTTTGGATTAGCATTAGTTGCTGCAAGAGGTGGCATTATTGTAGGTGGTTGCACTGGAGGTGATAATTGTGGACTGACAAAATTTTGGTTAGGCCACTGTGGAGGCCCCCTCCATTGGTTAGTTTGCTGCCTATTTCCTTGTGGTGGTTTCCATTGATTCTGCTAACTAGGCCACTGATTATTTTGCTGGTTTGGCCACTGATTATTTTGTGGAATTTACCATTGGTTAATCTGCTGGTTTGGCCATGGGTTATTCTACTGGTTTGGCCATGGGTTATTCTACTGGTTTGGCCATTGGGGTTGAGAGTACTGAGAAGTGTTCTGATAATTTTGGTTTTTCCACTGATTATTATTAAAATTTGAAAACTGTAGAGGATCTTGTGGCATACCTTGTCGTGAAACCCATGGTCGCCGTTGAGAGATGAAGAACACTTAATCATTGTCTCCTTCTATCTTCATGTAGTCAGTTGGAAAATTTTGGTTTTCTAGATTGGCTACCAGCTTACATCCGTAGTCTTGCTTCTGTTTACGGCTGTGTGGACAGTACTCAGCCAATTGTGTTTCAGCTTCTGTATGCTTCTTCTTAGTAGTCATTGTGTCAAGATGTGTAGCTACATCATTTATAATATCTTGCTTGAAATTCGTGAGAAAATTGGATATCTCCAGCTTTGAGATGCCTGAACCAATTCCTTTTGTGATTGTGGTCCGATATCCTCTACCTTTCTTCACAGTTGACCTTGAGTAGTTTTGACAGATTTTCTTGAGGTCATCCCAAGAAGATTGGGATATGTCTCCACCAGCCATCAAATCTAATGCTTCCAGCTAGTTGTCATTTACCCCTCTCAAAAAGACTAGCTTCTGTGAGTCCTCTGCCAGTACATGCTAGGGATTCTTCTACATTGTGTACAAAAATCATGAAACATAATCCTCCAATGTTTCATCTTCCTTTTGAGACATCCTAAAGATATCATCTCCTTTTGGGTCACTACCTTTGCAATAATCTTTATATTTATGTAGAAACAATGTCTGCATCTCATCCCAGGTACCTACTGCATTGACTCCTAAGCCCATGAACCATCGTAATGCTGACTCTTTCAGTGTTGCAGGAAACAACTTGAGCTTATGGGCATCAGTATTATAGTCAAAACTTTGACATAGTATGTCAAACTCAAACAAGAAAGTGTCAAGATCCTTAGTTATAAGACCATAAAACTTTTGAAGAGTAGCTGTGGGTATATTCTTGAGATTATCATTGTTTATAAGGCTTGGGAGAGGAAATGGGAAAGTAGAATGTGCCATTACTGGAGGTATTTGATTGTGGGGTTGTTGCTGGAAAGGAGCATTGGCTACTGGATTGTTAACGTTAGGTGGATTTGGGCCGAAATTATCTAGAAAGCTGGCCAAGATTTCTGCAAAAGGTCAGAAGCCACTTACATCAAATGGTTCTACTCTGGAGGAAGATGCTACAGGAAAGTCGGGGCTTGTGTCCTCAAAAGGTAACTCAACTTCTTCAACTTCCTCGTTCAAATTAGCAGGCTCTACTGGGAGAAATTTGCCATATTCATCTCATCGCCTTTCTCTTCGATGCATGCAATTGAATTCTTCATTCTTGTGAAGCAATTTTTAGACATAAATCTAAAAAACTAATCTAGGAATGAAAAATGACTCGAAAATGTTCCTAGCTTGACACCATCCCCGACAACAACGCGAAAAATAAACTGCCTCACAATAGGTGTATAATAATCATGCTCAAGGCCTTTCTTAGGAATGGTTCATTCAATCTAAGGACTATTTTTCCTGTTATGAGGTGCATTTAACTTGTCAACCCAGGGATGTATACTTGAAATGGTTGGCACAGTATGTGCACTAGGTTCCTTAAGGAGTCATTCTGCTTATGTTGTAGGAAGGTAAAAATGCATAAAAGAAACTTACACTAGCGATGTAGGAAAAGAATACATTTATATTCTTACTGGAATGAATGCTAGAAATTGCAACTCTACTGAAACCTAAGATTTCAACCTAAAACATCCATTATAACTATTCTTACAGATGCTACAGGAACACTCCCAAGTTGCGATGCTGCAGGAAGAAATTGTAACTTCTATCTGAAATATTGGAAATGCTTGGAAATGTTGGAAATGAAATCTATTATATTCTAACCTATTTCACCTCCCAAGTGGGCCCCCTTGGTCAGTTTCTACTAAAATATGAACATAGAATGTAAACCAAGAACTATTTCATTGCGTTTCAAAAACTCATTACATAAGAACAAGACATGGAACTTGAAATAGATTGCTGTGAAAATACAACAGTGTTCTTCCAAAACCTTTTCTCTGATTTCTATCTAACTTCAAACTATTGGTCCAATCCCTATATATAGAGGATCGAACATTATTACAAAACAAAAAGGAAAACCATCTTGCTAAAAGATGCCAAAGAAGAATATGGAAATACAACAGCCCGTGGTGTGGGTAATGAAACTCGGATGACCAATTCAACGTACTAAGTGTAGAGGGAATATAGGTGCGCTACATCCTCGCATCCTAGAATAATGGCTCCATTGTAGTAGTTGTGTTTTCCTGGTGTTGTAATGATCACTCCACCATAGCTGGTCTTCAATGGTCTTCTTTGAATACTGTTGACCACTCTCCAGCCGCTTCTCTCCTGCCAAGTTAGTTATGATGTGGAAATATTCATGCAACAAGCTTAATCAAATTAAATATCTAGATGTTAGAACATATATTCTGATGGTTTTATGAAATACTGCATTATATGTATAATATTAGCAAAGTATGTCAAAAACATCTACCCATAGTTTAACAGTTTTATCTAGACTTTTATCACAAGTTTTGACTAGCTAGGCTCTCGAATGTTTTAACAAAAACTAGAATAGAGTATTAAAATTATACAAAACAAAGGCAATAATTTAGCCTTATCAATCTCCATAATCCCATGCAAAGGCTTTTTCATGCTAACTGAGGAGCTTTGTTAACACTGCCAACTGTGATTGGGATAGATTATTATTTACATGCAGGTTATGACCAAAGGAAAGTTCCAATGTTGTTGTTAGCTCTGCCATTAACACTTCAGGCACTGGACTTCTAACTATTTCACTTGCTAGTAATTGATCAACCAATTCAGGGTTTGCTGGAGACATACAGTCCTCATAAGTACATAGCTGTAAAACAAAACTTTATGAAACATCTTTAGCCACAATACATTCATTGGTAAGAATGCTTTGTATCACATCATCTTCCTCTTTCATCTTTAGAAAAGATTGCCTATGCAACATCATGAGTTGGGCTACTGAATTCAGCTCCTCCACCTCTTCTCCTAAGTCTTGCCAAATAGGTTCTCCCAAGTCTGGCTGGGGTTGGACAGGAGGATATAGGGCTAGCTTCTTTATGGCTTGACCATTTGAAATTGTCATACTGCCTGATCTGCAATTAATTTTGGCATCAGTGGTGGCTAACTAGGGTCTTCCCAAGATTATAGGATAGCCAACAAAGTTTACTTTAGTTGATAGGATAAGAAAATCAGCAGGATACTCCCATGAATCTAAGGTTACTATCACATCTTCTATGAGGCCCTTTGGAGTAATAGTTGAACTATCATCAAGTTGTAATACTGTGGCTGTTGTTCTCAAGCCTTCTATGCTCAGCCTATGCATTTTATCTTTAGTCATCACATTTATTGCTGCTCCCAAATCAACTAGAGCATTTTTCACTGTCTGTCCATTTATTATCAGGTCGACTACTGGACTACCAGGATCTAAATACTTTGGTATTACCACCTTTCCTAACATGATATCTACTAATTTCCCTACAACTTGTACTGTTTGAGGGTCTTTCTTCTTCCATCCTAGCTTTTTAAGGCATGCCTCCTTAATAGCCTTTCCATAAAGAGGTATATCTTTGATAGCTTGGAACAGAGGGATTTGGATATTCATATTTTTTAGCTACTCAATAATATCAAATGTTTCTTCCTCTTGGGGTATAGGTTTCTCTTTGTTTAGCCTATGTGGAAAGGGTGGATTTGAAGTGTGGATAGTAGTTCTGCTGGGTATATCAGTTGGCTGGATGGTATTTGGAAGTAGTGCTACAAGAGTGTCTGTAACTTCCGTGATAATAGGATATTCAGGTGTAGGCAGTGTGGTGCTGGACGTCAAATGGATATCAGCTATCTCTAATGAATAAGTAGGGCACTTTTGAGTGTCAGTAGTGTATGTTTGTTGCTGTTGTTGTTTGTTATTTGGATTTAGCTGTGGTTGAGCAGGCAATTGGGTTGGCTTTGGATTAGCATTAGTTGCTACAGGAGGTGGCATTATTGCAGGTGGTTGCACTGGAGGTGGTAGTTGTGGACAACCAGAATTTTGGTTAGGCCACTATGGAGGCCCCCTCCATTGATTAGTTTGCTACCAATTTCCTTGTGGTGGTTGCCATTGATTCTGTTGATTAGGCCACTGGTTATTTTGTGGGTTTTTCCATTGGTTGTTTTGCTAGTTTGGCCATTGGTTATTCCACTGGTTTTGCCACTGGTTATTTTGCTGGTTTAGCCACTGGTTATTTTTTTGGTTTGGCCACTGAGGTTGAGAGTACTGAGGAGTGTTCTGATAATTTTGGTTTTGTCACTGATTATTATTAAAATTTGAAAATTGTAGAGGATCTTGTGGCATACCTTGTCGTGAATCCCATGGTTGACGTTGAGAAACAAAGAACACTTGATCATTGTCTCCTTCTATCTTCATGTAGTCAGTTGGCAAATGTTGATTTTCCAGGTTTGCTACCAGCTTACATCCATAGTCTTTCTTCTATTTGCGGTAGTGTGGATAGTACTCAGCCAATTGTGTTTCAGCTTCTACATGCTTCTTCTTGGCAGTCATTGTGTCAAGATGCATAGCTACATCATTTATAATATCTTGCTTGAAATCCATGAGAAAATTGGATAACTCCAGCTTTGAAACGCCTGAACTAATCCCTTTTGTGACCGTGGGCCAGTATCCTCTGCCTTTCTTCATAGTTGACCTTGAGTAGTTTTGATAGATTCTCTTGAGGTCATCCCAAGAGGATTGGGATATGTCTCCACTAGCCATCAAGTCTAATGCTTCTAGACAGTTGTCATTTACCCCCCTCAAGAAGACTAGTTTTTGTGAATCCTCTGCCAGTACATGCTAGGGATTATTCTGCATTGTGTATAAAAAATGTGAAACATAGTCCTCCAATGTTTCGTCTTCCTTTTGAGACATCCTAAAGATATCATCTCCTTTTGGGTCATTGCCTTTGCAATAATCTTTATATTTCTACAGAAACAACATCTGCATCTCATCCCAGGTACTTGCTACATTGGCTCCCAAGCCCATGAACCATTGTAAGGCTGAATCTTTCAGTGTTGCAGGAAACAACTTGAACTTATGGGCATCAGTATTATAGTTGAAGCTTCGACAGAGTATGTCAAACTCAAACAAGAAAGTGTCAGGATCCTCTGTTATAAGACAATAAAACTTTGGAAGAGCAGCTGTGGGTATATTCTTGAGATTAGCATTGTTTATAAGGCTTGGGAGAGGAAATGGGAAAGTAAGATGTGTCATTACTAGAGGTATTTGATTATGGGGTTACTGCTGGAAAGGAGCATTAGCTATTGGATTGTTAGTAATAGGTGGATTTGGGCCAGAATTATCTAGAAAGCTGGCCAAGATTTATGCAAAAGGTCAGAAGCCGCTTACATCAAATTGTTCTACTCTAGAGGAAGATGCTGCAGGAAAGTCGGGGCTTGCATCTTCAAAGGGTAACTCAACTTCTTCAACTTCCTCGTTCAAATTAGCAGGCTCTGCTGGAAGAAATCTGCCATATTCATCTCATCGCCTTTCTCTTCGATGCATGAAATTGAGTTCTTCATGCTTGTGAGGCAATTTTTAGGGATACAAATCTAAAAACTAATCTAGGAATGACTCCAAAATGTTCCTAGCTTGACACCATCCCCGACAGTGGCGCCAAAAATGAACTGCCTCACAATAGGTGTGGAATAATTATGCTCAAGGCCTTTCTTAGGAATGGTTATTCAATCTAAGGACTGATTCTCCTATTATGAGGTGCATTTAAATTGTCAACCCAGGGACATATACTTTAAATGGTTGGCACGATATGTGCACTAGGTTCTTTAAGGAGTCATTGTGCTTACGCTGCAGGAAGGTAAAAATGCATAAAAGAAACACTAGTGCTATAGGAAAAGAATGTATTTATCTCCTTACTAAAAAGAATGCTATAAATTGCAACTCTACTTAAACCTATACTTTCAGCCTAGAACATCCATTATAACTATTCTTGCAGATGCTGCAGGAACACTCACAAGGTACGATGCTGCAAGAAGAAATTGTAACTTCTGTCTGAAATACTGGAAATGCTGGAAATGAAATCTATTCTATTCTAACCTATTCCACCTCCCAAGTGGGCCCCCTTGGTCAGTTTCTGCTAAAATATTAACACAGAATGTAAACCAAGAACTACTTCATTGCGTTTCAAAAACTCATTACATAGAAACAATACATGGAACTTGAAATAGATTGCTGTATAACAATTTTCTTCCAAAAACTTCTATCTCTATCTTTTCTAGCTAACCTCAAACTATCGGTCCAATCCCTATATATAGAGGATCAAACACTTATTACAAAACATAAAAGAAACTATCCTTTCTGAAAACATGCCGGAGAAGAAGATGGAAATGCAACAGCCCGCGGTGTGGGTAATAAAGCTCAGGCGACCAGTTCAACATAATAAAGTGCAGAGGGAATATAGGCACACTACATCCTCACATCCTTGAATAATGGCTCCATTGTAGCAGTCATGTTTCCTGGTGCTGTAATGATAACTTTGCCATAGCTGGTCCTCAACAGTCCTCCTTGAATGCTGTCGACCACTCTCCAGCCGCTTTCTCTCTTGCCAAGTTAATTAAGATGCAGAAATTTTCATGCATCAAGCTTAATCAAATTAAATATCTAGATATTAGAACATATATTCTGATGGTTTTATAAAATACTACACTATATGTATAATATTAGAAAAATATGTCACAAACATCTACCCATGGTTTATCAGTTTTAATCTGGTCTTTATCACAAGTTTTGACTGGCTAGGCTCTCAAATGTTTTGTCAAAAACTAGAATAGAGTATTTAAAATTATACAAAACAAAGGCAATAATTTTGCCTTATCACAAGTCATTAGCCATGATTAAGTAACACGAGGCATTTCTCATGAGGTTTCTTTTCTAATTTTTGGATAGGTCATCAAGGATAATTTGATCACGAAGATAAGAGTAGATTTGGTTATATCTGGAGGGTTCAGTGTCCATGATCAAACACACAATTTGGGATTTAGGAGAGTCATATGTGGGAAAGGGGAGATCTTACACCAGGAAATCATAGCAAAATTGATGTTCCTCTAGTTCTAGCATTGAGGCTAGAGTAGCCATAGCGTTAGTGACTCTATTTGATTCTCTTGGTACTTGTTGAAAGGTGATAAACACAAAGTACTTTTTGAGGTCATCAAACATCCTTTTATATGGCATGAGCTTTTCATCTTTGGTTTGGTACTGGTCATTGACTTGGTTGACCACTAGCTAAGAGTCACCGTAGATATGTAGTTCTATAATTTTCCACATCTTCAATCCATTTTCCAAAGCTTCATACTTAGATGTGTTATTTGTGCACATGAACATCATCTTATATTCTTTGGGGATCTTGTAACTATGTGGTGTAATGAAGAGTACTTTGGCACCAGACCCTTTTTGTGTGAATGACCCATCAAAGAACATATTCCATGCATGCTCTGTGAGATGTAGGATAGCTTAATCAGGAAATTCCATGAGAAGAGGTTGATTATCTTGAAGAGGAGCATCTGCCAAATGATCAGCAATAACTTTTCCTTTGATGTATTTTGTATCCACATATTCAATGTCAAACTTGCTGAGTATCATTACCCATTTAGCCAATCGTCCAGTGAGAGTTGATTTGTTCAACAAGTATTTCAAAGGATCAATCTTAGAAATTAATTTGACGGAATGTGCCAGCATGTAGTGTTTGAGATTTTGAGAAGAAAATACCACAACCAGACAAGACTTCTCAATGATGATGTAGTTATGCTCATATGAAACCATTGTTTTGCTTATGTATTATATTTCCCTTTCTCTTCCTATCTCATGATGTTGTGCTAATAGGGCTCCCAGTGATGTTTCTGTTGCTAAAATATATAGAAGAAGATGCTTTCCTATTATCAGAGCCATTAACATAGGTATATTTGTTAAATATTCTTTGATTTGTTGGAAATGTTTCTCACACCCTTCATCTCATTTAAAGGTCACTCCCTTATGCAATGTCTTTGTGAAAGGTTGAGCTTTGTCCGTGAGTTGTGAGATAAATCATCTAATTGAATAGAGCTTTCCTTATATAGTCCTGACTTGACTAATGTTTCAAGGTGGTTGCATTTCCATGATTTTTGCTACTTTCTCAGGATCAACCTCAATCCCTTTAGCTAAGATAATATACCCTAGAATATTACCAGAGGTCATCCCGAAAGCACACTTTTTAGGATTTAGCCTAAGCTTGAATTGTTCCATTTGGTCAAGAATATTTTCTAGATCATTCAGGTGAGTAATTCATTTTGTTAACTTTTCCAAGGTGTCATCCATGTAGGCTTCTATATTTTTGTGCATCATGTCATGGAATATGTTGGTCATGTCCCTTTGATATGTTGCCCCCGCATTCTTGAGACCGAAAGGCATGACATTCCAACAGAAAATACCCCAAGCACATGTGAAAGTAGTCTTCTCTTGATCTTTAGGAGGTATCCTTATCTGGTTGTATCCTGAAAAGCCATCCACTAAGGAATACATCTCATAACCAGCTATGAGGTCTAAAACCATATCAATGTTTAGTAATGGGAAGTCATCCTTGGGACAAGCTTTGTTCAAATCTATGAAATCTGTGTGAACCTAGATTGATTTTTTTCTCTTAGAAATAGGCACAGTGTTGGAGATCCAATCGACATATGTTATAGCATGGATGAATTCAGCTTTTAGCAATTTCTCCAATTTAGCTTTGCATAATAGTGCCACATGGGGATGCATCTTTATAAGCTTTTGTCTTACCGGCCTGACCTTTGGAGCAATTGATAGGCGATGCATGATCAAATATGTGTCTAGCCCCGACATGCCTGAATAGGAACAAGAAAATTTGATCTTCTTCCTCATGAAGAATTGAGTGAATTCTTGTTTTTATTCCTTAGATAAAGATTGTGCCAGATATATCAATTGAGGTGCTTCTATTATTCCTAGATTGACTAGTTATGTAGGTTCTATCAATACAGAAGACCGCTCTTGAAACTGATTAGGTAGGAGATCAAGGTCCCCATCCTTTGGCACCTTGAAGAGGGTTTCACCATTGGATACGACATTTTTTTTTACTATTTTGGGTTCTGACACTACCACAAAGTGGTTTTCACTGTCATGCCTCTTTTTCTTTTTAAGGCTGAGAAACTTGATGTCCCCCTCTGTCATACTTATGCTCATTTCACTGGTGGAAGAGGTGAGGGGTTCAATGGTGTTCAAGTAACAAGCCAAGGTGTAGTCATTGGGTAAGTTGATTAGGTTTAAAGGTTTTTTTGGGTTCCATTAAATGAGCTTAGGATGAACAAGGGGTAAAGATCCAACAGGTTCCAAGGATAGCACTATGTTATCAAGATCAAGGTTCTCAACTAGTAAGAGAAGATCTACAACGACACTCTTTGAAGGACTACCTAGACCGTGACTCATCCTAGCACCATTATTAGAGTCATTGTTAGTATTGTGTGAGTTTGACCCAACTAACCTAGCAATAGCATTTTGATTCCCCTCACCAACATCCATGTGCTCCATGAAAGTCCTTATGGGAACAACCTCAATCCTTGAAGTGGACCTTAACCATGTAAGAGTATCTCTGGTACCATCTCCAAATTTCCAATTTATGTTAGGAGGAAGGGGTGTTCTATCATTATCTTCAGAATGTTTGTCAGAATATTCTTTAGAAGCCTAAGTTTCATGCTGAGGAGAGGTTGTTGTTTGAGTGGTATTAGAACTTTCTCCTGGCTCAAATTGGGGACTATACTTATGGATGCCATCAATCTTAATATCCACTATGGCATCAGAGAAAGAATCTCACTCATATTCATTAGAGTTTGTTTCAATAGATCGAGGTAGATCTAACACATGGGTAGGAGCCACTGTTTGCTCCCGATTAGGGCGTTGTTCATCTAATTAATTCCATGCATTTTCATCATAGTCATAGTAAATGTGATCATGGTCAGATGCTTCCAAATATTAGGATAGTGTTGCAGAGACACTTGCACTTTCATCAGGGTTATTTCCACCTACATCCTGTTGAGCCTCATTATGGTGTACTAGGTTATGTTCCATACTTTTTTGAGTCTGGGTGAGGCGATTTGGAGCTTCCTCAAGGGAATGCACTCAGTAATCTATGAAATGAGAGACAGATATAGTATGTGAGAGATGGAAACAAGATGCTCCTAGTTTGATTTATATCCCCAGATTCTATTCATTGTTTTGGATTGGATTCATCCATAGATAAGCCACCTTATTGGGTGTGATTTTTTGTCCCTTATTCCTGTAATAGCAGAGAGGTGGGTTCATTTGGTTTGAAGAGAGTTTTGTAATGTTCCTTGAATTATTTTTGGATGTAAGGTTCCCCTTGGTATCTAGGATCTTGAATGTGAAGCAAAATATAAAAGAACAAACTTCGCTTCTTCCTCACTCTCATCCTCAAATATTTATGTGTGAGGATTGGTAGGGATATTGTTAATGGAAGGGTGGGATCCCTGTTCATAGTATCCTAACCTTGTCTTATCTGTGGGACTACAAAAGTTAACATGTATGGGTTCTAGCAACCCTTTACCTTTTCTCAGAGTTCCTTTCCCTTTGTAGCCCATTTTATGCGCAAGTTGATAACCAATCCCATATTTCTTCGAGAAAATTTCAACGTGTTTGATCCTTTGGACTTAGTCTTAATTTTTATAAAGTAATTCCAAAATAACCTTTTTCTCATTTTCCTCTAAGAGAGAGATGTGAGATTTTACCATACCAGTCCCTTCATGTATTTTCAATTTTTAACTACTAGAGGGTTGAAATGATGAAGATGACATCCAATAAGACCTGGGGGATGTGGGGAGGTTAGTCAACTAATATTTCCCCATGCTTGTTTTCTTTATTTTTAGCTTTTCTTCTAAGCTCTTCATGAGTGCTATCTAAGAACTTGTAGAAGTTTGTCCATTGGATGCTTCCTTATTGTGGGGAAGCATGCTATCCACTTGTTTTAAAGCATTACAAGAGTAGTTATTATCAGCTAAAATAGAGACCTCCACCCCATTGTGTGGGAAATTCAAATAGTAATGTTATGTAGAGGGGACCACCTGTATGTCATGAATCTATGGTCTCCCTAGTAAAATTTTATATGCCAGAGGTAAATCCAGTACTTGGAAAGTGACATCTCGCTCAATTGGCCCCACTCTAATAGGAAACACTACTAACCCTTTTGATGACCTTTCCTCCTTGTCATATTCTTTTATAGTTATTTTTCTTTTAGGATCAATAACATGTTCTGAGAAACCCAATGTTGTTACAATCTTAAGCATGCAAATGTTCAAACCGACGCCTCCATCTATCAAAACATGCTTGACCCTTTGCTTGTGGATTAGAAATTCAATATGAAAAGGTTGATTATGGGCGTTACTGAGTTCTTTATCATCTTCCTCCGAGAAGGATAAGTAGTGGGGAGAAGTTAGATGAATTACCATGGTCTAAAACCGATCGACGTTAAGGTCATTGGGCACATTAGTTTCTAAAAGGGTTGTCTCAAGAATCTCCTTATGCGATGGAAATAGCTTAAGTAATTCCAAAATGGAAATATGAGGAGTTCATTGTATTTTATCAACCAAGTTGTAGTTCTTAGTTGGGAGTGATAAAGTGGTTTGCTTAGAAGTTGACGGTTTGTTTGTTGGTACGATAATTTTCTTATATGAGGATGCTACCCCCCTTAAGAGTAACCTTGCACTGATTACAAGTGACAATATTGGCAGACTCACCATCTTGTTCTATGATAATGATAATGTTGATGGATCGATCCACATGTTCGAGCATATGAATCACATTGTCAGTACTTTTATAGGTGTTGTTCACCTTAGCTCCTTGGTTTTTTGACATCTCTCCTTTTTCATAGGAAGGAAGAGGTTGTTTGAAAGCTTTATGGTCATCATTAGATTTGTGCTCACCAACCATGATAGTCTCATTGTCAATAAAATCTTGTATCAGGCATTGTGATAATTTTGTGGGCAACCAATGTTTTCAATGCGTCTGTAAGGGGTTTGCCAAGAGGAGTGAAATTGTGCTTAGGTCTCATCATCCATGGTGCTTTGTCCTTTTGAGCCTCGGGTATTATTGGTTGTATTTGTAACATTGGCATTGATCTTAGCATCTTGGATGCTACTAGAGAGATTAAATACTGGTTCCTTGGGTTTGTACTCAGATGAGTCAACTATGTCATCATGAACCACATTCTTGTTCTTATTCTAGTATTTATTTTTGTCCTTTCCGTTGCCATTGCTAGACTATTTGGTGTCTTTACACAAGGTGAGTTCACCTTTCTTCATGAGGAATTCCTTAATCCTAATGGCACTGTCGACCAAGTCACTAAAGGAAGTGTACCTTTGCATCTGAGTCACGTAGTTCATTTCAAGAACCAAGTTGTTAATGAAGATGTCAATTTTCTTAGACTTAGGTATCTGTCTAGGATATCTTGCAAATATTTTTCTTAACCTTTGAAGAAAATTAAAAAATGGTTTTCCAGTGTGTTTTTTAGTGTTGCACAAACTGAACATGGTGATTGTATGTAAGATAGTGTAGGAGTAGTGCTGGATAAAAATTTTCACAAGTTCATCAACTATCTAGATACCAGGCGAGAGTTTTGTAAACCATTCCAAGGCTTGAACACTAAGGCTTTATGGGAACAATCTCATCAAGTATGTTCTTTCATGCATAAACTACGTGATAAGAGCACAAAATTCCCTTACATGATCTTGAGGGTCACCCTTCCCATTATATTTGTCATATTTAGGAATTTCAACCTTAGGGGGGAATGGTGGCATCTACAAATTATTGGTGAATGGGAAGGGACATATATATTCTAGCGAGTACTTACTAGAAGGTTTCTCTTTCACTTTATTTAATTCTCTTAGTTCACATCTCATATCTTGCATTTGTTGGTTGAGAATGTTGATTGGGGACACCTCTTCTTGTTGTATGAGTCCCTCCACAGCAAAGTAAGGTGGAAGTTTAACACTCGTAGATGCGAGATGCATAAAGTACTTGTCCTTGTCAAGATGCATAAGAGTGTGCATCATTTTCTAAATTTTTTTGTCATATTGACATCTTCTAATCTCTTGTTTAGTGGGTTCCATGATCAAGGAAGAGACACTAGTGTGGTGACTATGTTCGTCATGTTTGGATCCCCAATCGTAAGTTGACATTATCAATGTGTTTTGCATAACTAGGATTGATTGATCAAAGACAGGTATTGACTGATGCAGAACTGAAGTATTTGCTTGTGGGATTTTGTGATTTTTTCTTGGTTTCTAATAGGAAGATAGTCTTGGAAGGAGATCGTCGATATCTTTTCCCTTGGAATCGAGATCAGATTTTTGACTTCTCATTTGGACCATGAAGAACAATTGTGTTTACAAGTCCAAAATGACTAGGCTGATGTATCAATGTCAAAGACTTCTGAATGATTTCTTGTCAATAACTTAAGAAGAGAGGGTGAAAAGATTCACTGAAGAGGGTACAAGGTATCATGTTTTGAGGTCTGAATACTTGTTGGATGACACTTGTGACCGAGTTGATTTGCAATCAATTATTGATGAAGAAGCGTAAGATAAGAAAGACCATGTGAGAAACTAGGACGAGAGATGATGGTAAGTCAGGTCATATGGTCAAGAACTGACAACTTTGGTGATAAGAATTTGTAATGAACTTAGTGAAAGAATTACAAAGATACCATAGATCAAGTTGTTTTGATTGAGATCCCATACGACAATATACTAGTTCCCATACAAAAATTTTGTGATTCCCATATGAGTTGTTTCCTGCAAGGAGTTTTGTCGTATAACAATTATAAAGGCAAGAAATGATAGGATAACCTAGGAAAATTTGCCACTTGTTTTTTGATAAGAGTTTAGACCACATTTGCTCAAATGTCAGTTTCTGGAGATGTGATGTGTTGTCAAGAGTATTTTTGTTGTTGGAAGTGTCAAGTTTCAAGTGATTCAAACACATCAAACACAAAGAGGGGATAATAAAACACTTTCTATCCCTCAAGCATATTTGGCTTAGTATCAAAATCTTTGTCCATGCTTGATATTCCTTCGCCTCACACAAAAGTGATGTTGGCTTTTTCCAAGACTATGCATGTTGTAGGTTTTGAAAAGAGGCTCAATGCTCGAATCACATAGGCTCCCTCATGCCACACTCATTCTTTAGATCACCCTTGGGAATACATATGGTGAGTGTAAAAATATTTAGTGATCCATGTAATCCACTTGGACCGATCCTTGCACAAATATTTGTTAAGGTTTGACAGATCCAGAACAATATAAATTAAATAGTTATATGTAGAAACAAAAGAAGAATAAAACTGAACACAGATAACAAAAAAATTTAACATGGTTCACCCAAAACTTGGGCTACATCCACCTACATAGCCATCTAACCTTTCTTATCTAGCAAAATAGTACACCAACATTACAATGCATTATGCATCTCAACTGCTTATATCAACACCCAGTATATGATCAACACCCACTACATGATCAGTCACCACAATATCAACAATCTCCCACTTGGATACTGATCAGGATCCACACCAAACAATCTCCCACTTGGAGACTGAAACTAGACGATAATGTAGTACGTGAAACTCCCACTAGATAAAATACTTTGTTGTGTATTAACTCTATGACCATCAGTCAAGAAGCCCAATAGAAGCCGAGCAAGAAACTAGCTTCTCCTTGGGGACTGCCTTCATGAACATGTCTATAGGATTTTCACTTGTGTGAATCTTTTCAAGCCGTAATTGGCCATCCTCCAAAATAAACCTTATAAAATGATACCTGAGCTGTAGGTGCTTTGTACTTGAATGAAAAGAAGAATTTTTTGCAAGATGAATGGCACTTTGGCTATCACTGTACAATGGGCAATCTTCCTTCTTCTGACCTGATTCCTCCAAATTTTTTTTTAACCAAATCATCTCCTTGCTAGCTTCCATAGCAGCTACATACTCAGCTTCAGTGGTTGAAAGTGCATTAACCTTCTACAATCTAGAAATCCAACTAACTATAGTACCCCCTATAGTGAAAACATACCCTGTAGTACTCCTCCTTGTATCAATATATCCTGCCAGATCAGAGTCAACAAATCCACTTAGAGCAGAACTGGATCTTGTAAAACATAATGCCTTTGTAGTAGAACCTCTCAAATATTGAAGAATCCATTTGACAACATTCCAATGTTCCATGCCCGGATTGCTCATATACCTACTGACAACTCCCACTGCATGAGAAATATCTGGTCATGTGCATACCATTGCACATATCATCCTGCCAACAGATGATGAATACAAGATGTTAGACATTTTATCCACCTCTTCCTGTGCCTTTGGGCACATTTCATTAGTCAATTTGAAATGACTAGCCAAAGGTGTAATGACTGCTTTTGCATCTTGCATATTAAATATTTTCAACACCTTCTTTATATACTCACTTTGGGAAAAAATCAAGGTTCTATTTTTCCTGTCCCATGTAATCCTTATACCAAGGATTTTCTTAGCAGCACCCAAATCCTTCATAGCAAATGAACTTGGTAATTTATGTTTAAGTTTATTTATTTTTTGCATATTGGACCCAACAACAAGCATGTCATCAACATAGAGTAGTAGGATAATGTAACTCCCATTATCCAATCTTTTAAAATATACACAGTGATCAGAATGACATCTATGGTAACCTTGTTTAGCCATAAAACTATCAAATTTTAAATACCATTGGCGGGGTGCCTACTTTAGGCCATACAGACTCTTCCTTAAACAACACACTAAATTCTCCTTACCCTTGACCTCATATCCCTCTGGTTGTTGCATGTAAATTTCCTCCTCCAAATCTCCATGTAGAAAAGTTGTTTTGACATCTAATTGTTCAAGATGCAAGTTGTATGCATCCTAAAATGGTCGCCTAGACTTTGGGCCCCATTTCTCAATTTATCAAATCCCTGAATCAATATTTTCAAATATCAACAATATCAATTATATCAATTTCCTTGATCAAATCATAATCAATTCAATATTTCCTAAGGTTTGAGCCTTATTTAATTTAAAAGAGAAAACAATAAAAATGAAAATCTTATTTAATTAAGAGAACATGCTCTCTTTTAATTAAATAATAAAATCACTTTATCCTAAGACTTTATTTAATTAAAAGGAATTTCCTCCTCTTTTATTTAAATAAAAAATCTCCACTTTTCTTCTTATCCTATGTTGCACAAATAAAGCATTATTCTTATTTTATAAAAAAGAAAAAAAAAACACTTTTTGTCTTATGTGGGACACAAAAGTCAACTCCTATTTGCCTATTGGAGGATATTTGTGCACAAGGATCAAGCTTCCATTTTTCTCCACCCTTGATTAAGACTTTTGCCTCTTAATCTCAATGGTCCATTTCATCTCATTTCTTATAAAAGGAGAGCTCTCTCCTT
>MU228474.1:18572-38186 GCA_018584345.1 Thuja plicata | reverse complement strand
GCCTTCATTTTACATTTTTACACATCCATGACTAGAGAGCTATGGATCGATATTTGAGGCCTCATTCTTGAGCAACCTTGAATGGAATGATTCATAGAAGTGTGACAACATTTATGCACACACAAGTCATCTGCAGCCACAAGACTTAGTACAATTATAATTGAAGTCAATTTTACAATAGGGAAGAATATGTCATCAAAATATATACCCTTTTTTTGTGCAAAACCTTTTACCACAAGTCTGGCCTTATACCTTTTCTTTCCTCCATCTTCCTCCTTCAGCCTATAAACCCATTTATTAGGCAAGGCTCTTTTTCCTTCAAGTAAAGGGACTAAGTCCCAAGTCTTATTTTTCAACAAGGAGTCCATCTCCTCTTTCATGTCCAGCTTCCACTGTTGTTTGGCATCCACCTGCATTGCTTCTTCATATTCTTCTGGTTCACCAGAATCAGTCAATAAAATGGAATACAAAGAAGGAGAAATCCTCTTAGGAGGTCTACTTGACCTTGTAGAATGTCTAACACTTATAGGAGTTTGTGGAATAACCTGTTGTCACTGAGCATTAGGTACCAGTGGCATTTCATTTTCAGAAGTCTCATCCAAAATCACATAATCTTATTTGACCTGTTAATGCTTCTTTTCCTGCAACTGTTCTTTATACATGACCTTCTCATTGAATATAACATATGTACTTCTAATTATTTTAAGATTTTCAAAATCCCATAACCGATAACCATAGTCATCTACTCCATATCCAATAAAGGTACATTTTTGAGATTTAGCATCAAGCTTGGTTCTATTTTCTTTATCAACATGGACAAAAGCTTCACAACCAAAAGTTTTCAGAAATGAATAATTTACCTTTTTACCAGTTCATTCTTCCTCTGGAATACCACCATCCAAAGGGGCTGAAGGTCCTCTATTTATCAAATAGACTATAGTGTTTACACCATCTACCCAAAAATGAAGGGGCAGTCCAACATGCAATCTCATGCTCCTTGCACGTTCCATGATTATCCTATTCATTCTTTTTGACACACCATTTTCTTGTGGGGTTCCTGGAACTGTCTTTTGCCTTCAAATTCCATTGATAGATCAGTAATCTTCAAAGGCTATGCTGTAATACTCACCTCCATTATCGAATTTGAGATACTTCAACTTATTTCCTATCTCATTCTCAACCAAAGCTTTCCATTTCCTAAATGTTTCAAAAACATTAGATTTTTGTTTCAGAAAATATACTCATATTTTCTTGGTTGAATCATCTATAAAAATAACATAATAATGATAGTCACTGAGAGATGATACCTGAGATGGTCCCCATACATCTAAATGCACTAGCTCTAACTTCTCACTCTTCTTTTCTTTCCCAACTATGAGAAATCTGACTCTTTTCTGTTTACCATAAACACAGTTTTCACATAACTCTAAATCGATATTTTTTAGTCTTGGCAACAGATTTTTAGACTGAAGGATTTTCATCCCTTTCTCACTCATGTTCCCATGCCTATAGTGCCACATTTTTGAATCTGTTCTTGCAACATCTATAGTAGCTTTCCCTGCATTAACATTATAAGTAGTAGCTAAGGTAGAATAAGTGTTACCAGTATACAGATATAATGTGCCTACCTTCGAACCTTTAGTGACCTTCCAGACATTGTATTTAAACATGAATATGCAACCTTCAGTACCCAATTGTCCTGCACAAATTAAATTTATTCTTAAATTAGGGACATGCCTTACCTCCTGCAGTACCCAGTCATTTCCGTTTGGCAATTTTATCTTTATTTTCCCTTTCCCAACAATAGGACAGGGCTCATGATCACCCAAATACCTATCCAAAATCACCTTGAACATAATATTTAAAATATTTTCTATGGGGTGTAGCATGGATTGAAGCCCCATAATCAATTACCAAGAATCATTAACATTATCCAAACATAATATTAAAGCATCTTGTAAAGTATTACTTGCAACATTAGCTTCCTTACTGTCATCTTCATTTTTGTCTCCTTGATTTTTTTTCTGAGACCAACAGTCTTTCTTCAGGTGACCAAGCTTTCCATAGTACCAGTAATCTTTCTTTCCTTTAGATTGAGAACATCCTTTATTTGACTTCCCTCATGACTTGCCATGCGAAGGGCCTTTTCCTCTTTCACTTGTTCTTCCTCTGTTCTCCACATTTAAAGCAGAACCTAATGAGGTTGAAGTTTCACCTGTGCTTCTCCATCGCATTTCCTCACTTAGGATAACACCAACAACTTCATCAAATTTCAAAGTATTTGGACTAGAGACAAAGTTGCTTACAACCATAACCAAGCTATACCAACTTTCTGGCAAAGAACATAAAATTAAGAGAGCCCTAACCTCTTCATCGAATGAAATTTTTATGGATGAAAATTGACTAGTGACTATATTAAATTCATTTAAATGATTTGCTATAGATCCTCCCTCACCTATTTTCATATTAAACAAATGCTTCATAAGAAATACCTTATTCAAAGCTAAGGGTTTCTCGTATAACTTAGCCAATGTCTCCATCAGCTCTGCGATCATTTTTTCCTTTGATATGTTGAATGTTACAGATGGTTCAAGGCACAATCAAATAGATCACAGTGCCTTCCTATCCAAGACCTCCCAGTCCTCTGCTGACATAGTTCCCATTTTCTTAACTTTTCCTTCTAATGGCTTCCACAGGTCCTTTTGATACAGATAATCTTTCATCTGCATTTTCCATAACTAAAACTTTTGGCCATTGAATTTTTCAATCTTGAATTTGGAATCCTCCATTGCTCCCACTCAAATATCAAAGTCCTATCAATCTACAACAACAAACCTTGCTCTGATACCAATTATTAGGGTTTGACAGATCCAGAACAATATAAATTAAAGAGTTATATGTAGAAACAAAAGAAGAATAAAATTGAACACACATAACACATAGATTTAACGTGGTTCACCCAAAACCTGGGCTACATCCACCTACATAGTCATCCAACCTTTCTTATTATCTAGTAAAATACCCAAAATATAGGCTACATCCACCTACACAGTCGTCCAACCTTTCTTATTATCCAGTAAAATAGTACACAAACATTGCAATGCATTATGCATCTTAGTCGCTTATATCAACACCCACTACATGATCAACACCCACTACATGATCAGTCGCCACAATATCAACAATATTATGATACTTTCAGAGGTAAGTCGGGTAGCTTCTGTCTAAAGTGTTTAGTAAGGAAATTTGTTCATGATTATCCCTTGTAGTTTCGCAAGAAAAATTAAGGCATATAGTCCTACAAGCACCCAAAATGCATAGTCTCACAAGAAAGATTGAGACCTCTCAGCCCTACACAAGTTTAATGTACTCCCCTTGTAGTCTTGTAAACAAGACTGAGACCAGAATGGACCTACAAGCACCTAGTCAAATGTAGTCTTTCTTAGCAAGATTGAGGCAACTAGGCCCTACACATGAAGAGGCATTAGAAGTAGAAAATATCCAAGTCTTCCCTCTCTTTGGATTGAAGGAAGCTTTTGATTATAGTGGGATGGAGTAGCCAGGTCCACTTGTTCCCCACTTGGGTCATTCCCAAAAGATTTCTCTCTTGGCAGGCCTTCTAAAGGTAAATGCATGAAAGAAATGGATAGCAAATGGAAGGTCATGATTTCTGATTATCCCTCAATGAGGATAAGAGCATACTCTCCTGTTTACCTTTATTTTTTCTAGCAAACACACCAAGCACACTTGATTTTCCAAAAAGAAAAGTAATGTTTGTCTAAGCTTAATCAAACATGTTTGGGTTTCCGATTCTCCCAAAGGAAGAAGAGCATAATCCCCTAATGTTCAATTTAACCCAAACAAACAACAACCTAATTAAACTAGGTGCCGAAGAAATCATCTACGAAAGTACATGTTTGTTTAGTTGATAAAATCACAAGGCAACTTGCAAATATAAGCATTAGTAGTTTCACAACTTTTCTTTCTTTCAAAACATCCTACAAGCACAAAAATGTTAGTAATCTTTGCAAATTGTGTGCTAGTGAGACTTTGGCAAGTGAATCTTCGTCAAAAACATCCTAAAAAAACCAGTTAAACTGTAGAATCAGAGAGAAAAAACATCATACAACATATACTAGGGGTTAGAAGATTAAAATAAGCTCAATAAGAACCCTAAAAAAACTCTGTATTCCTAAAATAACAAATCATAGAGAACAGACTGTCACTAAAACTCACACGATGAATTATATGTTGCAATATGACAAAACATGTATCAATAAAAGCTTGTACAACAAATATAATTGGCCCAAATGATAAAAGAACTGGAAATCAGATTTGTATGATAGAATACCTGTCACTATATGAAAAAATAATGTCCATTGAATTTCCGTATGAGCTTGAATCAAGCTTCGCACAACAATGAATGTAATTTCGTTAATAATGTAAAAAATTGTAGAAATGAGGCAAAATAATGATTTTCTGCCCCGCGGTGGGCTGGTTGTGTGGTAAAATGTATGATCAAATTTACAACCAAAAACTTCAATAAACCATTACATCAAAAGGGTTAACATCAAAGTAAGAATAAAAATATTGCCTAAACACCCTTGAAATTGGCTTATTGCTTCCTAGTTGAAGCGAGTGTGATTCTCATGAATATCCATCATATTGGACATGGAGAATCAGTGACTTGACTACCCCAAAATGGAAGATTCAAATGCAAGGATGAGAAAGATGCATGTACTTTCATACTTTACTCTTAAGAAATTTGAAAATGAAATACATGAGCTATCAAACTAAATGCATGGTATCAATGGAGAATGAAGCTAAAATGCAAGTGTAAACTATCAATGAAATGAGAAATGCATCTACCATTAATCTATGAAAGGAAGTTGAGATGTCATTAAGCTAATAAATGAAACTACAAAAGCATATGCAAAGAAAATAGTATGAGAGCAAGAGCTAAGAGTGCACAATAAAACCCTAGAATGAAAATAACATTATAGTAATACTCTCTAAAAATTTTATATGAATGAGAAAAGAGAGATATCCCTTTTATAGGAAATTCCAAGAGGTGAACGATTGAGATTAAGAGGCAAAAGGAAATGAACAACGGTGGAGATGAAACTTTCCTCAATCCATGTGAGCTTGATCCAAGTGATTTGGTTGGTCAAATTTGTGGAGAATAAGATAAAATTGGTATTTTCCTCTTTTTATTTGTTTTATTTGATTTTTAATGTGCTCACACATGTGTGAATGGGTTTATTTTGATTTAAAAGAGATTTTAGGACTTTTTTATTTATCCCAATGTTTTATGAAATTTAAGTATTTTAGGCTTTAGGATTGATGATTTGATTCAACAAGTTAGCATTAAAATTATGTAAGCAAGTTTGATTAAGTGCTCTCATAATTAAGGTTTATGGTCTAGCTTATGAATGCCTTTGATTTAAGATTTATTAAGACCAAATTAATCATAAATATGGGCTATAGGTTTTCTAGACCAATTTTAGGTGATTAGAAAAAAGGAATACTCTAAAATCACCGACATGGATAACAAATTCTTTAGTTTAGGCGTGTGCAAATTGGAAAACTGATTTTGAGTAGTAAGGGGAGGACACCATCAGGAAGATTATGAAGCCCTTTAGATTTATTCTCAAGGAAGCCACCAAATTGGTGGACATGATGGGAGACAAGCAAGGATTGGATCTCCAAATAGAGAGATCGCATAAGGTTTTAGAGAACCTAAAAGTAGTAAAGGAGCAACACTTCCAAATTATGGTCAAATTGTATGAGGGGTCAGAGATCAAAAAATTTGAGACTTGGATCAAAGGTATATCCAAATCAGTAAAGGTCTATGAGAAATGCCTCCACAAGATCAACGAAAGACATGAAGGGGTTATGATGTGGGTAGAAAAAATAGAGAAGTTCTTCTCAGGTATAGACCTAGATTTATATGAAGATGATGGAAACTAGGTCCTATCCCCGGTAAAGACTATTGTGAAATAATTCAAAGGGATTCTGGTAGGTATCAACACTAAAGAGGATCTCCAACAATTGTTCTATTTCAAGGAGGATATACAAAGGATGTAAGAACATGAGGAAGAGATCAAATTCTTTGCTTCTCAGTTGAATACCTTCAGAGAGAGGCAATACAAATTCCTAAAAAATATTCATATAGAAGACTATGACGAGGTACAAGAGATAGTTTACAGACTTAAAAATTTCCATCCGAACATCCTCCCAAATTGACTAAGTGTCCATTTTTGGACTTAGTCAAAATTTTCAGAAGATTTGTTAGAACACTTAGCCATTTTCCCAGGGGCAGGTTTTTGGCCTTTCAGCCTCTGAAAGTCTAAAATTTCAGGGGTCTTCGAGAATCTATACTTATCCATCTTCAGCCTTCTAATTTTGGGAGCAGAGGTCGGGGTCAGAAATTTCTGGGCCATTCTAACGCCAAGGAAATTTCATGAAAGATTTGTTTCAGATCACACGACCTGAAGGCTTGGGTTCATTTTGGGTTAATTAAAGGACATCAATCAGTTGTATGTGCACAAAGAAGCTCAAATGAATATTCCAAAGAGAACTTCAATTTTCAAATGAATACTTCAGTTCAAAATGGTGGAGCTCTAGTTCTAATTTCTTGTTTCTTGGGTAGATTTGGCCCTGATTTCTTACGCAAATAAGATGTAAAAGGATTAAAAATCCATGCAAACTTTTTAACTATCACCTGGGAGTAATTTTTCTCAATTAATCTCTAGTTTTAACTTTGTTTTGATGTTTTAGTGTAATTAGAACCCTAGTTTCAGGGTTCCAAATTTTGTAATTGAAGCTCTATATCTTCCATCAAAACAATGTAATAAAGGTTAGATTTTTTATACAATAAATATAAATGTTGTTGGTGCTTCATTCTTGGTGTGATTTCTTCTACTATCTATGTGAAATTGGTGAATGTGTTTATACTTTTTCATCCATTTTAAGAGAGCCAACAATGTTTATTGTGTATGGATCTGTGATCACTTAAATTGGAGTTTGTTGTTGTTAATTATTTTGTTGTGACAAATTATTGGAAAGATTAGTTCTATTGATTTAAAGATAAATTCGTCTCGTATGTGTGTGCATCAAGTGGCTTCATGATCTAATAGATTTTGGAAAATCTTTCATCTGGGTAAAAGTTTCTTCAAAAGATTGCATTCACTGGGTATAGAATTGTGAGTGGGTCATATTCATGTTATGTGGGTTTCCATCTTCTCCTTCATTTAATTCACAAGTAGGATTCAATAATGGTTTATGTCCATTAGGTTTTTTTCATGTCCAGTTAATTTTCTTATAATTCTTGTTACCCAAATATTTTGATCTTTGTTTGAAATTGATTTAGATAAGAAATCATTAAAGATTTAAAGTTAGATTTGCATTATTAGTAAATTGCATACATTGAAAATCAAGAAAATACAAAAAAGTACTAAACTTTATTTTGTAGCCTGAAGTTTGAAACATACCAGCAAAGGCCTCCTTGTGAACATTCACATTTATCTACAACTGAGTTTACCAAGTAATTTTACCAAGAACATGGAGAACCTTGGGAATAACTTTGTTATACTTTCAAGAGAGGAAATCAGATCTTAGATTCCTAGAAATTGACTTAGGTAAAAAAAATGCTCAACAGAAGTGGCACTAGAAGGAGGGATAGAGAACAACATGATGGATAATATCAAAACCTTCTCACCATAATTATTTGAGTGAGTCCTTATATCATCTCCAAAGAAAGGTGATTTCCTTGAACTCACCCACCATCACATAACTCACAGCGACAAAGGAAAATTAAGGGAAAATCTCTCTCACCACCACAGTGAGCCACAAAATCTGCTTGGACAACAATCACACATTTATTCCTCGACTGTTACCATAACCATCAACCAAAATCACAACTTACAATAGCCTCATCCAATGGACTTCTTCACTAACGCACAAAGCTTGCCACTAAACTTCATCGACCAGCTTCAGGAATTACCTAAGAATCTTGAGAATTTTTGGACACATTTCATATATGAGGAATTATGGATAGAAGAAGAACACATATGTGCCTTTAAATATATTTTCAATCACAAAGAGATTTCTCACCAAAATTCCATATTTGGCTTGTTCTCATACACCCTAGGGGAGTTTGCATATAACTGGTACTTGAAATTACCACGTGGGTCTATCTCCGCATGGCTAGAGTTTGAAGCCAAATTCCTAAACCAATTCAAGTTATATGTAGATCCTACTACAACACATCACCAATTCATAACTAGGAAGGACTCCAAGGATCCCATCGCTATGTTCAATAATCATTTCCATAAGATACATAAAAAATTGGAATCTCCTTACACTATACTCGAGGTAGTTTTTAAACAAGTTTACCTTAAATCTCTGGACCCCTTCACTTCAATTATTCTAAGGAGAGCTCCCCGCACAGATAGAGACACGATAGAAAAAATATACAACAAATCCATATCATTTACACAACAAATGGATCCTCAAGAAGGAAACTTGGGCACCTTACCTACCATGGGTAACATTGATGCTCCACATCAATTTTCATCTATTAATCAAGCTTTGTCCAACCACATGTCTGTGTTGAATCCAATTCCTACACAAAGACTTGATTCCCCACCACCAGCCATAACCCTATCCAGGCTATGAGGCTCATAAGACTGCTTTTTTTGAACAACAAACCATGCCTCTGACTGAACTTGATAATAACCTAGCCTTCAAGCTAGATGTTGTAAATAAAACCCTATCTCAACTAACCAAAAAGCTCACCCAGATGAAGTTGAACCCTTCTCAAAACCAAGGTGAATACCAACAAACACCTATTTCTCTAAGTGCTTACCCACAAGGACAAAATTAGAGTTATAATGCCTATGGAAATAACAATAACAGTAACTCACAAGACAAACAATTTGGGCAACAGCGACCTAATCGACCTTGGAACACCCATCCCAATAATGGTAGCATACCCATCAATAATGCTAACATATATGAAAATGATGATATAAATTTTGTAGGGGCTAAAAGTACACACCAAGATAATGATGGGTGTGGAAGTAACACCTATATTCAACAACCTCAAAATTTGGAGGAGCCTCCTATTCAGTTTAATGTGATGATGTTTGACTCCTATGAACCAGGAACTGGCGAAGGTTCTAGAATCTACACACAAAAGGAGGAGTTTGTATTTCCATTCCAAAAGTGAAAAGAGCCCGAGTACTCTAAATTTGATGCATTCCAGAATGACCATCAGAGCCCTTACAACTTAAGAAACTGGAAAGAACCTCTAACAGGTGATATTCCACCAGGAAAAAAAGTAACCCCGTCAGATCCACAAGATAGAAATCATCCTACTCTGCCAAAGGGCCCAAGTGATTCTACGTCATCTCCACCAAAACTACCAACTATCTATTGAAACCCAGCCTGGTCTGCAGACAAGTACAACATGGTCAAGGAGCTTAAGAAAACTAAAGTAAACATCTCAATGTTTGACATGTTGCAAGGCTTCCCATCTCAAAGAGAAGTTATAATAAAGTCCCAAGATCACTCCAGATAAGGGATAGTAGCCAAGAATACACAGGTTCCCACATCAAACATAAATGCCTCAAAGGCATTCCCAACAATGTTCAAAGATAGAATAGAAGTGCCCCCTTTCTTACTAAGTCTACGTATATTTGGAAAGAACTTTCACAACTGTCTGATCAAATCAGGGGATTCATGTAATGTTATGCCTCTCTCTATCTACCAGAAACTAGGAATGGTCCCTCAGGTAACAAATAGGGTTGTGATACAATTGGATAAGATGGAGGTAAAAGTAATTGGTGTATTGAAAGATGTACACATCCAACTGGTTATTGATCTAAGAATACATGAACGCATTGATGTGCACATTGTAGATATTCTGGAAACCTACAGGATTTTATTAAGTAGAGAATGGACTAAATGCCTAAGGGGATGGCTCTCCACTAATTTCACCCAGCTATGGCTACCATGGAGGGGGATAAACAATCAGATCAAAATTGATTTCCTATCGAAACTGAA
Source organism: Thuja plicata (assembly GCA_018584345.1). Lineage (NCBI taxonomy): Eukaryota > Viridiplantae > Streptophyta > Pinopsida > Cupressales > Cupressaceae > Thuja > Thuja plicata. The sequence goes on along the minus strand of MU228474.1, from coordinate 28,118 downwards.
GAAAATGATTACAGATTACAACACCCCAAATGAGGTCCTATTCACTCAAACCAATCTAGGTACTTATCAGTTAGACAACATCCTCATGTTCCAAATCCAAGAAGCCAAAGATGCTAATGATAGCCCCATACAAGGTCTGCAAGAGTTTCACATTGGTGATGCAATCTTCCAAGGGTTCATTAGTAATATGATGATAAGCCTAAAACATTTGGGTCAAGATGCCATTCCTAATATCATATTTCTCCGAGGGCATTATCGATTGCACCAGTCGAGTCACTCGAATTTCACATGTGCAAGCTGTCAAGATGCATTATCGTGAGTACTGACCCAAATTACCCCACCGATCAAACAAATTTAGAGCCAGAGGTTAGGCGATGGGAATCTTGTATTAGATACTTTGGGAAACATTGTGCCAAGTGGAGATACCCCACCACATCATATCCCCAAAATAGAACTTCAGAATGACGGATCAGACTTAGATGGTAGAAGTCCCACATTCACTAAGCAAGGTGAAAAGAGTTCCTCAGATGACGATGCCTTACCACCCTACGGAAAATTAGAACCTGCCCAAGATGTTGAAGACACAAGCTCCTTAGGTACTGAAAACACCCAAAGGGAAGACAAAGAAATTATGAGTTCCTCAGAAAGTAGGGAAGATACAAATTTAGAACTAGGGACATCATAAATTTGGTGCAAGTTTTAGCCCAAAATAATCTTATCCAACCTACTTCAAATATAGAAACTGTGTTTCGATGGTTACAAGTGTAAATAAGGAGCTGGTGCAAGAATCAAACTAATCAACCCTAGAGGTAAGTCCTTCTATGTTTCTTATAGGCTATAATTTCTATGTACTAACAATGTTGTAGAATATGAAGAATTGGTTAGAGGCCTTCTCCTTGTGCACAAGAAGGGGATCAAAGCTTCAGTGGTAGAAGGTGACTCATAGTTGGTTGTTAAGAAAGTCCACAGCCACTATTCTTGCAATGACAAAAGGTTGGTGGCTTACCAGAATAGGGTATGGGATTTGATCAAGTATTTTGATGCATTCAACATCAAGTCTTTTTTGAGGAGGAAGAACATCATGGCTGACGCACTGGAAGTGTCCACCAAATCATTACACCCTATGGAAAAATCTAAACTAAAAACATTCTTGGTAGAACTTATCACTTCCCCGTCCATCCCAGATAATACTATGAACTTCCAAGTATTCCAAGATGACAAACACATCCTCGAGTTCATCATGTGTGCGGGCATGTTTGAAAAAAATCATTGATGAAGAAAAGGATGAAATTGATGAGCTAGGCACCCCATAAATGCTAGATGATAAGGGTGTCATAAACCTAAGGACCAACTCCATACCCAAAGGGATGGTAGAGTTAGAAATAATTTTTGACAAAGATGAGACCATTGCAAAAAGGCAATTGACATAGACGCTAGGAGAGGATGAGTGTGAGGCATACAACCTCGATACAAAGGATGAACTAAGGGAAGTTCATATAGGGAAAGTCGGTACTGAGGATGAGAAGAAAAGAATGGTCCAACTCCTCAATGAGTATTGAAATGTCATAGCTTGGAGCTATGAAGAACTAAAAACTTATGACATCTCAATAATAGTATATAACATCCCACTTAAACCAGATTCCAAACCTTTCCAACAGTGCCAAAGGCTAGTGAACTAAATGATGGAACCATTGATAAAGAAAGAAGTTTAGAAATTTTTGGATGCCAAAATTATCTTTCCAATCTTACATTCCACATGGGTGGAAAATCCGGTTCCTGTAAGGAGGAAAAGTGGGGAGATTAGGTTGTGCATAGACTTTTTAAACCTGAACAAAGCTTCCCAGAAAGACAATTACTCATTGCCATCTCTAGATGAGGTGTTGCCAATAGTAAACGGGTCCCAAATGATGTCCTTCCTAGATGGATATTCGGGCTACAACGAGGTAATGGTGCAAGAGAAAGATTGCCGCAAGACCAATTTTACCACCAAATGGAGTACATTTTCTTATCGCCGAATACCTTTCAGCTTGATCAACATTGGAGAAACCTTTCAACAGGTGATGGACAAAGCTTTCAAAAGTCTCATTGGGGAGTGCATAATCATTTACATGGACAACTTCACTATATTTTCTAAAAATTGAATGGACCATATATACCACCTATAATGGGTACTCTAGAGGTGTAGGAGATACAAGATCTCCCTCAATCCAAACAAATGTGTGTATGAGGTCACCGAGGGAAAACTATTGGGCCACATTATCTCAAAAGTAAGGATAGTGATAGACACTGAATGAATGCAAGCCATTCTCAAATTAACACCACTCAATAGTCAAAAGGAACTAAAATATTTCTTTGGAAAGATAAAATTTGTGAGAAAATTCATCAGTGCTTTAGAAGAAATAGTGAAACCTTTAAATGATATGTTGAAAAAGGATGCCAAGATTGAATGGACAACACTCATAAACATGTCTTTTGATGAAATAAAAATTGTCATTGCCACAACATTTGTCTTGGTCAGCCCAAATTATACTATGCCCTTTAAAGTATATTATTTTTCTTCTGAACGCTCATGAAAAAGAAGGATGGCAAAAATGAGAGGCCCATAGAATTTATGAGTTTCCCCCTCAAAAATGCTGAGATCAGATACCCAAATTTGGACAAACAATCTTTCACCCTGGTCAAAGCAGTAAAGAAGTTCTGAAACTACATCCTAAGTAAAGTGTTTGTCATATTCCCAGATGCTACAGTAAAGCCATTGTTGATGCAAAATGAATTAGGTGAAAAAAGATGAAAGTGGATGGAAATATTGTAAGAGTTCGACCTTCAAATTTAGCCTATGAAGTTAGTAAGAGGACAAGGCCTGACAAAGCTGATAGATGAGGTAGAAGAGGGTTTGATATGCTAGACTTACACAAATCAAGGGGTGATTTTAGATATTTGGTATCAAGATGTGGTCCATTACTTACTTTAGAATCACTGTCCGGAAGGGTTGAATGGCTCGCATTGAAGAGCCTAGAAGATTAAGAGCAGTTCTAATATGCTAAAAAATGGTCAACTATAAAAACGTAATTATGATGGTTTTTACCTAAGATTCTTGGAAATACTAGAAGCAAAACAAGTCCTGGGTGATTTCCACAACAAGTATGGTACAGGCCATAGATCTGCTGAAGCTACCACCCACCAGAAGCTGAGGGCAATATATTACTAGATGACCTTATTCAGAGATACAAATAAACATGTAATATCTTGCCACATGTGTCAGACAAGTGCCACCCATCTAAAAATCCCAGGGACTAGAATATGCAGTTAAATTATGCTTTATGGACCAATCGAGTGAGGATAAAAAATACCTTGGGGACATCTCCCTACCAGCTGGTCTAAGGTCTACAACTTATTTTTCCTATGAACCTAAAAATATTGATCTCGAGATTCATGGATCAGTACATTGAAGGTGAGGATAGGATACAGATCTAATTCATGAACCTCCTTAATCTAGAAGAGAAGAGAACTATGGCCCTATAACACATATCAAAACATTAAGCAATTTTCAAGCATTGGTTTGACAAGAGCCACCATAAAATTTTTTAGGATTTCTGACCTTGTCCTCATGTGGGATAAGGAAAAAGAAAATTGGGGCAGCCACACCAAATTTCAAAAATTGTGGATGGGCCCCTATCATATATCGAAGATCTTGGGGGAAAATGCTTTCACAATCAGTACTTTGGATAGGGAATTGGTCCCATTTCCAGTCAATGGCCAGTTCTTCAAACATTATTTTGGTTCATTAAGGGGACTATCCTTTTGTCCCATGTTTCATAGTAATTTAGTTTGTTTTTTTGGGTCTTTTATCTTTCTTTTGCTCCTTTTCTCTTTTGTGTCTTTCTTCTTTGTTCTTGTTTTGAGTTAGTTGTTTCTGGCCCATCCCAACTAGCCCTTGATAAGAGAGCAAGGGCATTTCATATTCAAAATCTCCAAGGAAATGTATATTGCAAGAAATTTTTCCCAAGGGTCATAAGGGGTGGTACCTCTCATTGAAAATCAAAGTGATGTTCAATGTTGATCATCCTAAATCATGAAATATATTAAAAAATAACACTAGAAAACATTGGTTCCTTGGGCAGTTGTTAGTTAGAGCCAACACCGGCATGTTGACTCGGGTACCCACCAATCCTAGAACCCTTCTCCACCTACAACCTGACTAAAAAAAAAGAGGATAAGAGAAAAATAATGTGAAAGAAAAATGAATCATTCAAAGCAATGGTTGCTACGGTGATCACAATCTTATACCAAGGCAACATAGTCTAAGCATTGCCTGGTTTATAAAAAAAAATGAAGACACAAGGACAAAATACTCAAAGGCATGAAAGGCCAAAATTAGTCATTGGTCAAGAATGAAGAAATGATTCAAAAGGGGACCTCCAAATAGCTCAACACCAAATATTGTCAAAAGACAGAGAAGGGTAACTCTAGCAATCTCTACCAGGGCTATAGACACCTGACCAATAGTAGAGCAAGGTTAGATTGGGACTCAGGGGAAACTAGTTGGGGCTATGGATACATGATTGGTAGTAGAGCTCTTCCTGGGAAGTCCTTGTCAACACTGCAAAGGTCGGGTTTGGCTAGTAATTGTTTGAGTCATCTTCATCAAAAGGTTAAAGGAATCAAAACACAAATACAAACACTGGAAGAAATAGCTGGAGACTTCAATTTTTGGAGTTGGTGGAAGAATATTTCTACCGATGACTCCTTATGTTCAGTTTATTGTAAGATAAGTTTTTGGAAGTGTTTTTCTGATGAAGAAAAGCCTTGGTCATTCCTCTTTTGTCGGGGATATTTTTTGTGCATCCACAACACACACCCTATATTGGCTACTTGGCCATGGGGGCCCCCTTATTTTTGGTTTGTTTTCCCCCTTTCTTAGTTCCTTCTTTCTTATCCTAGCTCTTTCTTGGAGCAAGAGCTTTTCTAAGAAATCCTTTTTTGGTCTTTCGACCTTTTGGCCTTTTGGTATTCTTAGGATCTCTGAAAGTCTGAAAAGTTGAAAGCTCAAAGTCGCACCCACGAGGAAAGTCTTTTGGAATTTTGGACTCTAAATCCCTTAAAATGCATGACTCATTGGGTTTAAGACTTTTATCCTCTAAAATTATGAAACCCAATGATGATGTCATCAGCTCTAGCTACCTATAAAGTGGTCAAGGGTTGGTTTCTTTTCTCATTATGTGTTTCTTCCTTCGAGTTCCATTCTGTCCTTTTTTTTGGCACGCAACTTTCAGAATCCTATTTTTTATGGTTCATTGTACATGCCTTCATTTTCTTTAGGTTGGTTGTGTCTATCTTCCCCTCCATTGTGTTTCTTAGGTAGGGTCTTTTCCTCTTTTCCTTTCTTTTTGGTTTTCTTGTGTTGTGGCTTCCTAGGTTTTGTTGTTTTTTTCTTTCTCTAGGTGTAGCGTCCTTATTGTTTTGTAGTTGGTCATTCCTCTTTTAGGTTTCTTAGAAGGCTACACTTTCAAGTGTCAGGTCTAGAGTTTTTTCTTAGATTTTTTTGGTCTGTCAGTGGTTCCCAGTCTGGTTTTTTGGCTTACAAAAGGTTGAAAAGATCAACAATAACTCAAAAAATTGATGAAACCATAAATCCAAAGTGGTGGTTTTATTAGAGTTTTGGACATTGAAGACACTCCCAAACCTTCACATGCTGAACTAGAAGCAACCCAACTCTTTTCTCTCTACCACAATTTTTGCCTCTAAAAAATCATTGCATTCCTTGCACTCCAAAACTCTGAAACTCTTTGCATTATCAGCTTCTGTAACTCCATAACCAAGCATTCCCCGAGTTCCTTACTTTCGCACTTTCAGCCTTTCAGAGGCCTACCCTGTCTTCGGTGTCCAAATGTATGAAAGGAAAAAAATAGAAGAAAAGATGATTTTAGATGCTTTTTAAACTGGTGGGCTTGACTCTCCAGGTTTTTCTGCCATTTTTAACTTGCTTTTAAGTAGTTGTTTCAATAAAGATTACTGATAGTTGCATGTTTTCTTGCAGGATGCTAGAAAAGGTGACTAGATCACCAATTAAATACGTATTCAAAGGGTATTGCACCCCATCCAGGGTTGTGGATCTCAACAGGGAGATCATGGAAACATACATCATAAATGTGGACTAGAAGGACTTCCTTACCAGATGTGCTCAACCCAACGAGAGATCGGTTGACTGTACTGCTTTGGTGTTTTCAAGTCTAGTCAACGTTGCAGCACATCCTATCTTGATCATATCTTTAGATTTGATCATGGTTCTTGCCCACAATTATGTTCCTAATGAAAGGATGGTGAAAAATAATGTAGGAGATATTGTTCTAGATATCAGACCTGACAACATTGAAGATGTATTCCACTTGCCAAAGGGGATTGACACATTTTATGAATTCTCTACCCATAAAGGATTGGAGTGGTTCAGGAACAAAACCCAAATTTCTTAAGAAGTAGTGAACATGGAATATTTGATGCAACCTCTCCCTAAGAATAAATTAGAAAATATTGATATGAGAAGGGGATACCTAAAAGATGATATTCAGGCTGCAGTCGCCATGCTGAGCAGGTTATATGGCCTTCGCTAATCAATCCAACTAGAGCATTGAATAATCCTCTTGATTGAGAGGATAAAAGGGAGGAAATTCAAATTTGACTTGGCAACCATCCTTAGTGACAACCTAGATGAACAATTAGTAATAGTAAATATTATTCCCCAATTCTACATGAATTCATAGCAGAGTACCCAAGATTAATAAAAAGAGGAGCCTTTGGGTAGCCAAATTCATGTCCATTCACTATGTATCCTTAGCTAGTTAGGAAGACAATAGCCCATATTATAGGATTGTCAATGATGCCTTTATCTTTTCAATTATCCACTCCATAGAAGGTGACTATGCAAAGAGACTCTCCGAGGAAGCGACTGCCAAAGTAAGGGCACTTGGATCTTATTATATTCAATTCAAGACTTTCACGTACATCCGAGTAGATAGTTTCACTCTCTCCCAAAAGAAGCTTCTCTGATATCCTTCTGTTAGGATAATTATTCTAGAGATGGCTAGGCAACTCTATGATGCATATGAGCATATAAAACACAAGAAGAAGTACTGTTGGGACTTTCCCCTATCAATTGGCCCCCATTCCTTACAAGACATGAAAGTTTGTAAATATTTTGTGTTCGAATGGGATGAGTGTCCTTTGCAATATTTTGGCTTACTCGGGCCCAGGTTTGACCTTGTTGGTACCTATAGGCACATCATGAGAAGGTATTATGTTAATGAGCCTCACCTGGAGAATCACTGGATCAACTGTGTAGATGATTACAAAGTCAAGATTTAGGACTATTGTAGAATGTCCTTAAAGTTAGCACAAGATGTCTTAGAACTTAGAATCATGCTTGAGGTATGGGACATGGAGACAAAGGATGTGTTAGATCCTTTATACAATAAGGACAAGATATATATGAGACCCATCCTAAATGCAGAAGTAGACAAGGAGGAGAATGATAGAATGGAATTCAAGGCTAGGCATGTGGTGAAAATCACCAAAGACTGGATCAAAAATCCATTCAAAATGGACCTTGTACTGATGAAACCATAGTTAAATCCACCATCCAAAGGAGATAAGAAATGAAGGGAGAAGGAACTAATGCCCAAGTTCAGAGGGGCAACTTATCAGAAACCAAAGACAATATATAGGCATGATCTCCCAGTGGCATATAGATCTAACCTAAAATCAAAACCACTAAAGGAAAGAATGACTGGTCACATCTCTCCACCTCCTGAACAACCAAAAGCTTCATAAAAATACACTCCTAAAGTAGTTCAATCTCCGGCTATAAAAGTCACGAAACCCAGGACTGTTCAAGAAGAGAAGAAATGGGTCTAGAAAAGAAAGAGATCATCTGCATCTCCACATTTGGAAACCTTGCAAGAAGAGGATGAAGAGGAAGGAGAGTGTGTAGCTTTATTAAGAAGAACATAGTTGGCGACAACTACTATTAAAAGGATAGATCAAGGAAAAGACATCCAGATCAATATAGAAATAGGAGAACATGAGTAACAAGGAGATCCCCAAGTTTCCCTTGGTCTTGATGAGTTTGATGTTTAGGACTTTCAAGATCTTTTTGGGTTCAAGGAAAAAATTATAGATCCACTTGGTCACACTGGAGAAGTAATTATGGAAGGATAGGTGCTCTTGGTTCCACATGTTACTCTTACTCCTTGTCCATCCCAATTAACTAGTCCCATGATTGAAAAAACAATCAAGGAGCCCAACTCAAGGGAGAGTGTGGATAAAGAGATGCCTTTATCTACCATGGATTCTATAGGCACAGACAAGAATTTAGATGTATAGGTTACCCTAGGGCCCTCAAACACCCAAATCGTAAAAATAGAGCAGGTAGGGATACCAAGTGGCATAGATGAAGGAACTGGGAAAGATATTGGTGCAGGACATAGTTCATCTAATCCTCCTCCTTTCATTCAACCAAATACACCCACTCATCATCTATTCATTCCACCAAATACAACTTCTCCTCCTTTCATTCCACCAAATGCACCTACTCCTCCCCTTTCTTCTCTTTTTTCCAGTCCCCCTTCTTTTATTCAAATTCCCACTCCACCTTCTGCTCTCATTATTTATTCAAACCCAATTGCTCCATATCCCTCTTCCACAAGGTCAGTGCCATCTTCTCATGCAAAGAAGAGATAGGTAATAGGTCTATGGGAAGAAATAATGACTAACTCATCATAAGATGAAGAAAATCCCCAAGAAGAGAAGGAATATGCAAAATGAGAAGTACCCCTCCACAAGAGTCATCACCTAAGGAGCCAGATACCACTACTGGGGAGCAACTTAGAGATGAGATAGAAGAATTGAAGGAAGAGGAGGAAAATTTAGAAGTTAGGGAATCCTTTGAAAAGGAAACTATACGCCTCTCTCTCCGGTTTCCCACAGCTTTCCAAGGGTAGGGGTTAGTAGCCAAGGTTCACAAGTGAATGCAAATCAAGTATGCAATAACTACTAAACGAATAACAGAAACGTGAGCAATAAAATATACAAACAACAAAAAAGGAAAACAAACGAATGCAAACCCTTCGATGCTTGAAGCTTCTATTGTTTCTCTCTACTCCTTCCGAAACGCTGTTCTTGATGCTCAGTATTGGCTGGGCAGCGTCTATGACTTGAGAAGCGTCGAGAATTTGATAATTGCAAAGTGTGTGTGATCGCAAGATAGCTTGAATTTTGACAGAGTAATGGCGCTTTAAGCTTGAAATCCTGGATCCTTCAAATGGTTATGAAGGGTTTATTATATAGGAATTGCTGATGAAATGAGTGGTTGAGATCAATCCCAGAGATGGGGAGATGAACGGTTGTGATCAAAAGGAATAGGAGCAATCCACAGTAAACTCCACCTCTTTATTTGGTTAAGAGGAGATGGAGTTTGGTTAACTGAGGAGCTAATTATGAGTTACCTTTTTGAACTAAAGAGGTGGGTGAAGTTACCCATGTGAACTGGAGAGA
>MU228474.1:0-16335 GCA_018584345.1 Thuja plicata | reverse complement strand
ATTTAAACTATAGGAAATTGAGTTTAATTAATCAATTTAATGGTAATTAATCAATTAAAGCTTAATTAATTAAATAAAGTTAATTATTTAATTAATTTTGGGGATTGGATTAGATGATTTGAGAAATAAATTTTAGAAGAAAATAGATGATTTATTAATGATTAAGAAACCATTAATTAATAAATGAAAATTAGGGTTTTTAATGTAAAGTCGCAAGCCTGTCCATTTTAGGGTGTCTACAGAAACTAAAGGAGAAAAGGGGATAGAGAACCAAAGCGCAGAAGGGGAAACTTCAATTTTGAGAATTGTCCCAAATGAGTTGGTCACTACCTTCACCAACCCCATATGGTTTATGGAGGAAATATAGCCAAGAAGGATGGACTACACTGAAGAGGAGGACATGGATATTGAATTTTTAGCCAAACCTTCCATAGAGGTGAACCTATCGTACCGACATAGATAATGTCTTATGTTACTCCAAATGACATAGATCATTGGAATGCATAAGTGGCAGTACCTACAATAAGTACTGTAACACCCCAAAATTGGCATCTTGCAACCCTAACCAATTTTTTTGCATTTGTCATTCTTCTAAATCATCAAAGTCCTATTGTACTAGGCAATTCTAAGTTTTGACTGACTCTACTTGACCTAAGTGTCAAATGCAGAAAATCCTAAATCTGCATTAATCATACATTATATTTAATTCCTAAACATCTATTGGCTAAACAGACCTTATGATCGAATTAATTTAATTATAAAGTCCTAGCACTTTAATTAAATTAAATTCACCCTCTTTAGCTAATTAAATTAAATTCAGATAATTGAGAAAAAGCATTTATGAGGTCATATTCTATTTTATTAATTAAATATTGTCAACAAAATCTTCTCTCCTATTCATAATTGGAAACTTCTCTTTAACTATGCTTTAAAGAGAAAGAAAATAGATAAAATAAATAAAATAGTTAAAATCATAAATAAAATAGTTAAAATCAAAGAAAGAAAACAGTTAAAGCAAAGGGAAAATAATTTATTGTTTTCTTTTAAAGAAAGGTTTCTAAACTAAACTGAATTTTCTATCTGTTTTATTTCAAAAGAGGAAACTTTCCATTCTGAACAGTCTCTGAGTCTATAAAAGAACTCCCATTCCCCATTCAAAACCCTTCCTGAATTTCTAGTCATATGCATTGTTAGAATACTAAATTGTTGCTACATTCTTAGTTCATAATCTCATATAGAATAATCTCATTTTGCAATAGATTAATTTCAAATTTCTAGAATAATCTCATTTCTAGTTTAAATGGATCATTTAGATTAATCTTGCATGTTTTATTTCTAGATTAACCATTATATTGCATTCATGGAAGCATAAATCCTTCGTTCTAGATTGGTCTATGGTTGTGAGACTCTCATTCTGAGAGCTATTTTGAAACCCCATCTAGATAGAAGGCAACAAGTCAAATCATACAGACAGGCAAGATGAATAATCTCATATTCATTATTGTGTGTATTTGATGAATAAGGACTATGTTGAAGTGTATGGTTGATTAACAAGGCCAAATTTACCACATACATTTCTTGCACCCACCGTGGGGCCGAGATAATCTATTCTGGCCTCATTTCATTACACTTCTTTTTCATTTTTTTGCATTATGTCTGTACTTCTGTACTCTTTTTTAATGTCACACAAACTTTTGGAGCGTCTCGCGCAAACTTTCTAGTTCTTTGTGGGGCCTTCTACATTTCTTCGCGCAAACCGTGCTGAATCATCGTGCAAAATTCCACACTAGATCTTTTATTTGATATTTCTTGTCTCATTTTTCTAACCATCTACTATTTTCTGACATCTATATTTCTCTAATTTTATCTTCTGGGACAGCTTAACAGTGGTTTGTAGGACGCTGAGATAAAGAAAGCAATCATAAACTTCTAATGTGTTTATTGCAGGATACTGAAATGAAGAAAGCAATTACAAACTACTAATGTGTTTATTGCAGGACATTTGTCGAAGACCTTGCGTGTTTTCACAAATTCTCATATCTATTTTTAGTAGTTAGAACACACTTTGATTGGTGCTTAAAATGAATCATTGTCTTGCTTGATTGAAGTGTTTTCTAGATTGTAATTACAAGAACTACATTAACATATCCTCTCCCCTCGCCTTTATGGATCTTGGGTGTAAGAGAAATTCATGTGATTCTTCTAGAGTGGCTACCTCCTGAGAGCTTTAGCAGAGCCGGTGAGAGTGGATGCCCAACCGGTAACAAGCTAAAGCCAAGACCTTTCGAACCAGTATACAAAAAATGCTATTGTAATTAATGTCATAATAGACAGGTGTGAATTCGTTGTGGCAACCAAAATCTCCTCTAGTACCCTAGTGGTGTGTTAAAGTCCTGACATCATTAAGGTGAAAGCCTTGCTTTGAAAGGATTGGGAGAGCCCCCTTAATTGGGAAAATGACTTGATCACAACCACCTGAACGGATGTCCTTACTAAAAACTATTATTCTAGTTTCCAAAAACCCTCTATCTATTGGCGCGAAAGGTCAGAGACCGACTAAGATGCCCCACACTCTTATGGCTCTTAGTAGAGACAACAGCCCTTTGGGAAGCAATTCCTTTGGGGTTCGAAGCTTGGTGTGTCTGAGAAGTGAGTGCACATGTAAGGAGGATCCCGTGCCTCCAAGCTTCTAAGTTTTCTGCTAAGAGTAGGTGTAGCTGAACTTTGGTTCAAGTGGGGATTCAATAGATACTTTCCTCGCTATCCTAGGATTGTGATGTTTCTATTCTGGTACTACAAACATTCTATTTAATGTGTTTTGCATGGGTGTATCATTTGAACAATCGAAATGATCGTCAAAACACACAAACTGTCAAACTTAAACATGTCCAAAATGATTTGTAACTCAAACTATCTGTCAGAAAACAACATGATTTTATCTCAGGAAATGCAATCTGGTCTTAACTGTCTGATTTTGTAGACTTTTATTTGTCAAAATTGCATAGTTTTGCATGACATTCTGCCATCTTCACATCATTATCTAAGAAACTTCACGCGATACGCTGAAAATATTCACGCGACATTTTGCAATATTGCTATCATTTTTTTCACCAGTCTATCATCAAACTTCGCACGGGACTACATAGTTTCATGTGCATCTATGAGAATCTTCACACGAGAATGCACATTTTTGTGCGAGTCTAAAGCTTTTTTTCAAAATAGTGAGCTAATTCCCATCTGTCAAGCGTACTTCTATCAAATCTGGTCTCTGATCTGGGTCTGTTTATCTGCCCTCTATCTTCACATAGTCTGAAACTTGGTTTCTTGGGTTGAGAATTATGTGATTCTTGCTTAAACTGGTCTTGTCTCATATCTTTTGGTCTCTTTCATCTGTGTCATCATGCCTTGTGTTGCAATAGTCATCTTGGCTGTTCTAGCCTCAACTCCGATGATTTGCACCAATGATAATTCACCTTTTGGCACTTTCTGTGCATTTACTTTGAGACAGTTTCAAGTTTGGTTCTAGTTCACATCCCTTGTACAATCTTTGTCTATGACTATTACAACTCATAGTGGCAAAAAATTCCTCTCAATCAATCAAGACAAATATGTGCTTTCCACACCATTATCAATTACATCTAGTGAGGAATCATCTTGATCTCCTTCTCCGGTACTTCAACCTTACATCAAACGGTCATTTCCAGTGGATTTTAGTCAGGTTCAAAATCCTTTGTTCCAAGAGGAACCAAATTCTGAAAACACTCAACCTTCTCTTACTGAATCTTTACACATTGAACCGTTGCATTCTAGCAAGATGGCAGATCATGACCAATCAGGTGAACATAGCAGAGATGACCTCTCTAAAACTAGGGGTAAATTCCTTTTTCAAGACCCCCCAATGATGAGGAAATGAAAATTAGCCAAGTAGATATCGTGAATGCTTGTGTCAATAAACATTTCCGTAGGATGATGGAAATTCTCCTAGCTGAGGAAAAAGAGAAATCCCTTCTCGAACTAGCCAATCAAGGGGCTAAGTTACCCTCCAACTACAATGTAGAGACACTTGTCACTAAAGAGGAAGAAACCAAAAACTCTAGGTTACACAAACAAGTACAAAGTATGCAAGAGAAACTCTCTCAACTCTTGAAGGAGAAAGACAAACCTACTACACAATTCACGTTGGAAAGCATCTGTCCTTTCCCGTTTGACAAGAGTCTATGCATGCCTCCTTTTCCCAAAGGAGTTGAAATTCCCAAATACGATAAATACTTGGGTACATCTAATCCCCAAGATCACTTGAGAGAGTTTGGTGCTCTCTCTATGGAGTTTATACATGACACAACCTATCTCATATGTCTCTTCCCACATAGTTTGGGAGGGTCAACTATGGAGTGGTTCTCTAGACTACCAACTGGCATCAAAACTTTTGACGAAATTGCCAATTTATTTCTACAACACTATTCTCACAACATACAACATCCGGTTCATATCCAAGTTTGGGAGGGTCAGCTATGGAGTGGTTCTCTAGACTACCAACTGGCATCAAAACTTTTGATGAAATTGCCAATTTATTTCTACAACACTATTCTCACAACATCCAACATCTGGTTCATATTCGAGATCTTTGCAACCTAAAACAAAATCATGGGCAATCCTTCTTGACATTTCTCCAAAGATGGAGACAACTTTATACACGATATTCTCGCAAGATACCCGAATCTAAAAAGTTGGACATCTTTCTCAACAATCTTCTCCCCAACTTTGGGTATCAATTATAGCTACAAGGTCCTCTAACCTTTGATGACATGATTAAGCAACCTGTGAGAATTGAGACACTTATGATCAAGAAAGGAGAATTGACCTTACACAAGGAAAATGAACAAGGGTCTTCCTCTTCAAGAAAAGATAAACCCAAATTTCCCAACAAGAACCAAAATGTTATGAATGATGGAGTTGTAGAAAATATGACTCCCAAGCCTTCCAAGGCTTCCTTTAATCTCACTACCACGATGCAAGCAACCAAAGACACTAAACAGGCTGCGATAGATTCCAAACTAAGTACTTCATGATTTTCTAGATCTAAACCTTGGGCTCCTAGACCCAAGAGTGAGTTCACTCCTTTGGGAGAACCTCTTGATGAAGTTTACAAGACTCTCTTGGATAACCATTTACTCACTCCACTAGATAATTCACGACCTTATGATCTGCAACCAAGACCCTCTTGGTGGAATGAATCCGCTTATTGTGATTTTCACCAAAACAAAGGTCATAAAATGACTACTTGTCTTAAATTGCGGCATAAAATCCAGGATCTCATTGATAGTGAGGCTATTTCTATGAGAGGTCACAAAAAGAACTTTGATCACCAAGCTTTCAAAGACCCATTTCCTCCTCATGAAAAAGGTGAATCATCTAAAGGCAAAAATACTGATGCTAAGGTCAACTATACATACACCAATAACGACAATGTCATTAATATGGTTGAACCTGTTGATATTGAATACTGTAACGTCAACATTCTCAAGGGAAGGGAAGATACTCCCAAGCCCAAAACTCCTTTCATCTTGCGAGGGTCTACACCTTAGTCTTTCGAACAAGAACAACCTCAGGTCAGTGCTAATGTTGTTACTCAATCTTGCGCTAAGATCATCCTCAAAGGCCCCGAGCCTTCTATGTCTACCTCAACACAACCTACAGACAAAGCTAATGTTGGCTCTGCCAATAAGAATCCAAAATCAGGTTCCTCATCTAATGCTGCCAATTACAACATTCTTGATCAATTGCAACGTACTAATGCCCAAATCACTATTTTTGAGCTGCTAAAAATCTCCCCTACTCACAGGGAAATCCTAGACAAAGCCCTCACCGAGGCAAATGTCCCAAAAGATCTTGATCTTGACCAGTTTCAATCATTGGTAGGTCACTTGACCTCCTCCCATTACTTGTCTTTCTCTAAGGAAGATGACCATTCTTTAAGTCACCCGCATAATAACCTTCTGCACATTGAAGTCATGATTGGTCCAAAGCATGTTTGTCGTGTTCTCATAGATAATGGCACTGGCCTCAATATTTTCTCTGCTAGCTTCCTTACTGAGTTAGGTTACAACGAAGACTGCATTGATGCCCACAAAAAGATTACTATTAAGTCCTATGATGAAGAAGAACGTAAATCTAAGGGTCTGGTTGTATTGCCAATTAAATTTGGCCCTGTTGAACGAGATGTTACCTATCAAGTGCTTGACATTCCTTTGGCATACAATATTCTATTAGGCAGGACATGGATCCATGAAATGAAGGCTGTCCCTTCAATGTACCATCAGTGCATTCAATTCCATTCCAAGGATTTGAAGTGACTATACCCGCTAATACACACTATGATTGCAATGCCCTCACAAAATCTGCTGACATCTTTGTGCCTACAAACAGAGAATCTATTGAGCTCCTTGAGACTAAATTAAAAGAAATGGAAAAGAGTTTGACACTAAAAAAAATTGACATGGGAGGATATCAGATTAAACCTGTGCTATCTGTTACATCTCTGCCTTTGTCTCCACATTCTTTTGGGAAACCTTCTAAGAGCACTAAACCTTCTACGGTTCCTCCTCCAATGAAGTATGGTGGTACCTTTGTACAAGCCACGGTACCATTAGAAGAAGAAGCTAAAAACAGAGCTATCAAAGCTTGGATCTATAAAAGATAAGACACTTTTGAACAAACTAATCCACCTTATGACATAAATCTTGAACAATATAGCAAAGGTCTAACTATTATGCAACATTTTGGCTACAAAGGAAATGGTCGTATAGGTGTGAATCATAAGGGATTGATCGCACCACTTGAAGCTATTGGTCATAGAACATGTGACTCTATAGGTATAGGATTCAAGAAATTCACATTTCAACTAGGGATAAACAAGTTTGTATCCCGAGTAGATAAACAACCAATACCTGAAGAAACATCTAAAACTGAAGAATCTGAAGATAGTTCTGAGGAGGATAGTTTTCCTTGTCCTATTCCTCCAGACCTGGCAACATTCTTTGTTGAGCTAGATGACTTTATACCACATGTCAGTACAGTATAAATTGACAGTGATTCTAATGACACCACTTCACTTGCTCCATTAACCTATGAGGAGTGGAAAGAAATACAAACTGTAAATCTAGTTCATCAAGGTGATTTATACATACCACCACACTTTCAATAATAGTTTGAACAAGAATCCCAACCACTTCTCACTACACAAGAAGCAGATGATGCTACAAACACTAATGAGGTACCTAGGTCAAAAGGTGCTCATTTGACCATAGCAGATGTTCTAGGTAGAACTCATCCAAACTAGGGACAAAGAGTTGATTTCACTCATGTTCTTGATATGACATCAAATGATGAAACATACTCTCATGAGTATGAGTTTGATGATTTATCATATGCCACCTCTGAGAGGGATATAGATACAGTTCACACACATGAAAACCTTCTCAAAGTAGGTGAAGGGTCTAGTGTAAGGTCAAACGAGTCTGACTCCATAGCTGTTAACGTGTCATCTACTACGGTCGCTAGGAATCAAAGGAATTTGACTATACCTCTGGATGAGATCACTTTAGGTCTCAACTTTCTTGTCCATGCTTTTGATGATTATACCATGAACACACTTGAACTTGTCACTTCTCTTTCACTTCACCATCCCGAGCTTATAGACTGGAACTCTACCTCCCCATCTAATGAAGTCCTTACATTCCAGAATGATTACGCTTTTTCCTGTTACCTCCACACTGTCAAACCTGTAATGTCCTCCACTAGTGAAGAAAATGTCAACATGATTGAGGCTGATATCAAGTATCTTAGTCACAAAATCAAAAGAAGAAAAAATAGGCGCTTTGATGGTGAAAACCATATTGTGGCAGTATCAAAGCCTAAAAAATTCAAAATAAAGGATGTATCCAAGGGTGAAAACATCTCTGAGGCGCTCGAGGATGAGATACTTGATGCGCTTCCGAGTCATTTCCAGGAGTGATCATCTGTGCTTATTGAACCAACTCAACCAACCAACTTGGGTACAAAAGCTGAACCTTAGATTATTCAATTGGCATAATCACTATCTGAGGCAGAAAGAGAGGAATTCACTACATTCTTCTGGAACAAAAAGATAAGCTTTGCATGGAAATATTCAGACATGCCAGGATTAGACCCTAATCTAATCATGCACCATTTTTCCATTGCACCAAGCATCAAGCCCATTAAGCAAAAGCTTTGAAAAATGCATCCACATGTGGCTCTACTTTTCAAAGATGAATTGGAGAAACTTCTTAAGGCAATATTTATCAGAGTAATTAACTATGCAGAATGGATTTCTAACATTGTTCCAGTATCAAAACATGATAAATCTATCTGAGTCTGCACAGACTTCAGAGACTTGAATCTGGCATGCCCTAAGGACAACTTTCCATTACCCAATATTGATATGATTATAGATATGACAATAGGGTATGAAATATACTCACTAATGGATGGTTTCTCTAGCTACAACTAGATAAAGATCGCGCTAGAGGACCAAGAGAAAACTGCTTTCACATGTGCATGGGGCACTTTCTATTGGAATGTCATGCCCTTTGGACTCAAAAATGCTGGTGCTACATATTAGAGAGCTGTCACTACTATATTTCATGACATGATGCATAAAATAATGGAAGATTATGTTGATGACACTCTAGCTAAGAGCATGCACTGAGAGAAACATCTTGCAGATCTAGGTCCTATACTAGATCGCATGGAACAATTTAGTCTGAGGCTCAATCCTAAGAAATATGCATTTGGCGTAACATTTGGAAAATTGCTTGGTTATATCATCTCTGCAAAAGGCATCAAAGTGGATCCTGTGAAAGTGCAAGCTATCATGGAAATTTCACCACCAGAGGGCTTCAAGACTGACTATAGTCTATCTGACAACTGGCAGAAAAGTCACAACCATTCACCAAAAATTTACACAAGGGTGTAACTTACCAATGGAGCAAAGAATGTGATGAGGGGTTGCAACAAATTAAATAGTATCTTTCAAACCCACCAATCTTGATGCCTCCTATTCATGGGAAGCCGCTTATACTTTACATCTATGCTACGGATACATCATTGGGTATCCTATTGGCTCAAGAAGATCAGCACAACAAAGAAAGGGCTATCTATTACATTAGTAGAACCCTGGTCTCATGTGAAATAAAATATTCTTCTATAGAGAAGGCTTGCCTCTCAGTGGTATTTGCTTCACAAAAACTGTGACACTACATGCTGGCTCATACTACACGCCTAATTACTAAAATTGATCCTCTAAAATATTTGCTCAGTAAAGCTACCCTCACGGGTAGACTAGCTAAATGGGTCATGCTTCTCAGTGAATTTGATATTGAGTATGTAGAAATGAAGGCCATTAAGGGATAGGCAATTACAGATCAATTGGCAGAAGCACCTCTAGTAGATCATCAACCATTGCACATTGAATTTTCAGATGAGTCCATATTACTTCTCACACATCGATCTTGGACTATGTTTTTTGATGGTTCATTTACCCAACAAGGGTTAGGTGCTGGGATACTGTTCATTACACCTCAAAAGTACTCTTTACCAAAAGCATATAAGATTTTGTTTCCTTGTACAAACAACATTGCTAAGTACACAGCCTTAATCAATGGTATGAAGATTGCCCTTGAGTGGCGAGTAGATGAACTCAATGTCCTTGGAGATTCACAGCTAGTCATCAATCAAGTAAATGATATCTATCAGACAAAGGATGACAAGCTATCACCTTATAAACAGTTGGTTAATGACCTCAAAAGGTATTTTTCTCATGTCACATTTCAATAAGTTCCAAGGGCAGATAATAAAGTAGCAGATGCCATGGCTACTCTTGCTTCCATGCTAGAGATGCCAAAAAATGATTTTCGACATGAATTCCTAGTGGAGACGTTATGCTACCTAGCCTATGATTCCCCTAAATTTTGGATGATCTGTTCTATCATTGGACATAACTCATCCTGCTACCATCATATCTTTTCCTACCTTCATGACCAGATTTTTCTGGACACTTACACCTGGAATGAGAAACGTCACTTAATCCATAGTGCTTCATGGTTTGTCATCATAGCTAACGACTTGTATAGGCGCGGTCTAGATGGTACCCTTCTTAGGTGTTTAGAACTCGATGAGTCCAAATGTGCGTTAGTAGAGGTGCATGAAGGCATCTATGGGTCTCACTCTAACGACCTGACATTGGCCCGTAAACTTATTAGAGCTGGTTACTATTGGCTAGATATGGAAAAAGAAGCTACATAGTTTGCTAAGTCTTGCAAACAGTGCCAACTACATGGTAATCTGATTTATGCTCCATCCAAGGAGCTTATTCCCTTCATTACTTTCTAGCCATTTCAACAATGGGCCTTTGACTTGGTGGGTTAGATTTATCCCTCATCCTCAAATGGACATAAGTTCATCATCACAGCTACAGACTATTTTACCAAGTGGGTGGAGGCAGTCCCTCTCACCATTGCCAATGGAAAATCAGTAGCTATATTCATTCTCAACTACATCATCTATAGGTATGGTGTACCCTCAGTAATAATCACTGATAATGGGGGGCAATTTGAAAATAAGGATTTGACAGAGATTTTCTCTAAGTTTAAAATTACTCAGCATTGGTCTTCCATCTATTATCTTTAGGGTAATGGACAGGCAGAAGCATCAAACAAGACAATGCTTAAAATCCTGCATCACACAGTGCACAAATCTGGATGAGATTGGCATCTCCATATCAATCCAGCTCTCTGGGCATATAGGACAAGCATAAGAACACCAACCGGGGCTACTCCCTATGCTTTGGTTTATGGAGCAGATGTTGTGTTACCAATTGAGGTTGAGATTCCTTCTCTGTGAGTCTCTCTGAAAGGCCTCATTACTAATGATGATAACATAATATCTCAGCTACAAGAGCTAGAACTACTTGATGAACATCGGCAAGTGGCATTCAATCACCTTAGAGCATATCAAATAAGGATGTTCAAGAGCTATAAAAAGAAGGTTAGACCAAGGGATTTCCAAGTGAGTGACCTTGTTCTGAGGGAGAACCCTAAGAATCAACAACATCAGATCTAGAAAGGAAAATTTGAACCAAATTGGCTTGGTCTGTATATTGTCATTGCAATGTTTGGGTCTGTCACTTATCAAATTTCTACCACTGAGGGAGAACAACTCAAAGAGCCCATCAACGCTCTTCATCTAAAATAGTTCTACAGCCGAGACATCTTCAATATGCTCTTGTATATAGTAAATTCCTGAAAAAATTCTAAAAATCTAAGAAAATCTTGAAAAAAATGATCATCTTAGTGAGAACCTTGCAATAGGTGCTTTGATGTATCTCCAAAAAAATAATATACATTCCAAAAATACAAAAAAAGAAAAAATAGAAAAATAGAAAAAAAAAAGAGAAAAAGAGAAAAGGTGCCATTGATAAAAACCTGGAAAATAGGCATCATGGTAGCAAAAAAAGAATTTCTGCCAAGAAGGTGAAAACCTGGTAAACAGGCACCTCTTGTTCCACATTGCTATATCTATCGCAACACCACTTGGCTTTATGCATTTGCTTTCCTTCCTTGCTGCTTTCCTACTTGCATTTTCTTTTCTGCATGCTTTCAGTTTCTTGGCAAGACACCAACTTACATGGATTAAAACTGGTCATACTCTCAGGGCAACCCTCTTGGTCTAGGGGGCATTGTCCTATTACCTTTCGAGATCTTCTTTGCGACAGTCACCAATGGTTCTCACTATGTTTGCCTACTGTCACTTAGTTTATAATGAGTTCTCTCTTCTTGAGAATCTCCCTAACATCAGTCACCAGTGGTTCTCACTGCGGCTGCCTACTGATGTCTAGCTAGTCCTATGATCTCTTCACTTGAGCATCTCTCTCATGTCAGTCACTAGTGGTTCTCACTGGGTCTCTTTACTGTCATCATACTATTGATATTGCTCACATTGGTTACAGTTAGAGTTATCCACAAATGCTCTATCTATCGATACTCAGTCTTGACGATTCTTTGCTTTAGCTTGTACATAGCTTTTGGTCACTTTCATAACACTTTGGTTCCTCTGCGAACCCTACTGACTTGACATTGATTCAGTGCCATACACCTGAGGGAAACCAAATCTAGTTTTCCCTTGCAATATACGCCAAGTCAGTCATTGTTACTTGGGGGCATGGGTCCCCCATTTGATCACATCTTTGGTTTACACCCAAGTTAGTAATCTTGTCACTTTTGCAAGGCAACTCGCTATTGACACAAACTGGTGTTTCTCAACACCACCATAAATAGTATTTTTAACACTATCTTTGGACATATCTATGTTTTTCAACACACATCAGATATCTCAAATGTAGACATCTATCGATAATAATCAAACACAATGCACTCACAAGCACAATGATGTTTTTCAACACCTCATACACATACCCATTCGAAAACTTTGAAACTGGCTGAGCTATGATTGAATCTTTCTTTGTATGCTGTCTGTTCTCATGGATTTCATTGATATTTTCTTTGTCTACTACTTTTTGGTGTAGTCCCGATGATCCGGCAACATCAAATAAATAGGGTGTATGTTATAAGAGCTCCTGCACTAAGGTGGAAAAGCCTCACATCCCTCGATCTTGTTTATTTGTATGCCATGGTGAGGTCGGTACTATCTCCTTGCCTGTTATTGCTCTGTTTGTTTATGCATGCTCGCACTCATGGTTATCTTGGCTTTGAATGCCTCGATATTGGTGTACTCTTGCAACATTAACTAGAAATAATGTTCAGGTCATCTTGGCTTTTGTGCCCTGGTGCTTACGTTCATTTCCTACATTTTCTCCAATGAAAGTCATATTCATATCCTTATGGTTGCATTGTGGCACTAGTAAGGGTTGTATCGACTTTGATGTTCCAAAAAATGCTCAATAATGATGATTTTACGATGGGTCTCACAACCATGTCCTATAATTGCACTTTCATATTGCATCTAGCATAGGAATGCATTTTCATTCTAGACTTGCATTGTGGCAATGATTCAGTGTTCTCTTCATTGCGTTCTCTTGGGTTCATACATTGGGGAGTTCTTCTTCACTGTCCTAGTTTAATCATGACTGCATAAGTGTTCGATCCTTGCTCTTGATTCTTCACATGGTCTTTTGGTTATCATTCATCATCCTGCATGAGATGTTAGTACCATATACATTACACATTCAAAACTCATTATCATCTACACATTGCATTTGCATATTCTCATTCATAAGTGCATTCACATCCATCATTTACATACATATATGTTTGCATAAAAAATAACCATGTGCATTTCATACATTTATATTCCATCCATGTTCCTTTGCATACATTCTAATCATCTAAACATCTAAGCATATAGGAAACATCTCATAAAAGACAACAGGACACATGTGATGATACCAAAAGATGAGCTCATATATATATATATATATATATCCAATGTGTCGATACAATACAAAATGGTGCTACTCGAGCACGGTCTATCTCAAAATGGTGCTACAAATACATGGATGCCAACGCATCAGATACATCCTATGATCTCATCTCTCAATCTATCAAATCCAAGTCTAGCCTTCTCCCTCATCACCTGGAGGAGGTGGAGGTGGAGGAATATCTGGTGGAGGTGGTGCCTGTGCACCCTTTGACCCTCTGGCATATGTCAAAAATCTGGCAACATGTGATGCCTCATTAGACACCAACCCTATATAGGATGTATAGTAGTAGGCCGCTCAAGCGGTCTGATGTCGAATCTCCTCCTGTGTTGTCTGTAGCTTCCCTTGGAGATCTTGCACCTCTCGGTCTCTATCTAAAAGTCGGGCATCTCGTATGGCTACCTGTACTGTCAAATCTCCAATTTGTCTGGTCAGCTATCATACCCTCTCTCTAGCTCTATGCAGGGCCTCCTGTGCCTGGGGTGGTGCATCACCCGGTCCCGGCCCCTATGCTAGCTGATCCTCTTGCATTGGGTCCTCTTGTGGGACCTCCTGTTGCTCTGCCTTCTCCTGCACATCCTCCAGCTGTGCGGCCATCCTCCTCCTACTCTGCTTCCCACTGCTATTGGCACTGGGATCTATCTTCATCTCGCATGCAGGTATGTCCACCTGCATGATATGGAGTTTAGGCACCAGCTATGGTCTCTGCAGTGGTGGAGCCAAAGGAACCTACTGCTGGACCACCTATGGAGGTACTACCTATCCTCAGCCTACCGTACCGACCAAATATGTGAATCTAGGGAATGGGTGTGTCACAAAATGCTCCTGATACTTTGCGGTCATGCTTCCATCTACCACATCTCTCAAGTAATCCCACTGTATCGGGACCACTGCTTGTATATCGATCATAGTCCATCCCTGATCTAACTTCGTCAGCCAGCCTCTCCTCTCCTCATCTATAAATTGAGCATATGCAGTATACTCCTCTGAAATATCCAGTGGTCGACCAAACTGACGCCATACCCGCTTCTACGGGAATCTCTCAATCATAGTAATAGCGTGACCAATCATCGCCCATGAGAAAAACATATAACTCAACTGCTATGCAACATCATCCCATGGCTCTGTCAATCTCCATGATCTCCATACTACTGCTGCTAGATCATCGAGCTAGGCTCGCCACTGCTCTATCTTACCCAACACTAGCTGAGTAATCATGCCCTTGTACCTACAGATATACGGCTCTAAAGGCTGCCTCAAATCATCACATATCAGCCGAGTCACGGGAAGATGCTCCCATGCCCATACCTATAAAATGAATACCCCAGCCGCCATGCTCTTCGCCTCTTGATGGACGATCTCATGCATCTCATGATACATGTGGGCCAACATGCACTGACCCCATCCATAACATCTCAACCGGGCTAACATCTATTATAGCATCCTGCCCCAGCCACACTCCAAACCGTGTTTTCCATGATCAGGCATCAGATAGCAACCAAGGAAACATGCTAATACCACTAGTAATCTATGAGTGGGTCTGTACACACTTATGAGATTTTCCCATGGGATAGCTCTCCCCATGACAAGGTCATCCTGTAGTATCTCTCTCAGTGCCAGTGTCCCTAGTCTTGGCTACACCTCATACTCCACCCTAGCTCTGTGGAAGGGAATCCTCAGTATCCTGTAAATGTCCTCAGGGGTCACTGTCATCTCGCCTTGTGGCACTAATAGATTTGACCCCAAATTTTGACCAAACTTGTCGACCAACTAGCAAAATTGTTTTATTTGGTCGCATTATAAAAGTTCAAATTTCTTTTTTTTACTTTTATGCCCGTGTTGGTCAAGATTTTGACCAACACGTGCATAAAAGTAAAAAAAAGAAAAATAAACTTCATTTTACCACTTCCTATTACCGCCACGGCTGCGAATTTTTCTAGGTTGCAGAGTGAAACCAGTGCGGCCCCCTAGGCTATGTCCTGGCGTCGCTTTGGTTGGGGTTTCCAGTTTCCACTAAAGGAGGGTTTGAGATCTTCTCTTTGGTCTTTGATAGGTCATAGATTCCTTTTATTCAACTAGTAAGTATCTTGTTCATGGCGATTTCTTGCAAGAGATAAGAAAACATACTCAGTTTTATGCCTTCTAAACTCAAAAATATCTGTTAGGGCACAAACCCTCTCTACCTCTTGATATAAAGAAAAATTTCTCTTACCCAACGCTAGGTCAGGGAAGTTGATTTCTCTGCTTCTTATACTGATGGATTCTATTAATAATCAACTTCCCCAATAATTGATTAGAGAGGTCCTTATGAGAGTACCATACTTCTTTCATAACAGTCTCAAACAGGTATGCAAAGCTTGGAGGGACAAAGTGGGAAATGGCAGCTTCTACGATAGTAGAATGAACTTTGGGCTATCTGAAAAGTTAATATGTTTCCTCCCTCAAACACCTGGACGTACAACAATGTATGACCCTGATCGTATAATAATGTATGACCCTAAACGTATAATAATGTATGACCCTATATGGTACTCTTGGCACAAAATTCCCCCACACAACTACAAATTCTGTCGAATATCCACCTTCTATGATGGTTTAATGGATACCTATACCTTGTTCCAAAGCTCCCATTTGGGCACAGGGCGGGAGGATTGTGGAATTTGGCCTTACACCTACTAATCGCATTTTCTTAAAAGTCTCTAGGGCTTGTTCAATGAACCCATTTTGTGTAAATCCTACAATCATTGAAGTCCATGAGATGACATCTCATTGAGGTGTATTGTGAATCAGTTTCTAAGCCTTCTGAATGCTTCCACATTTTG
>MU228473.1:4942711-4955539 GCA_018584345.1 Thuja plicata | reverse complement strand
ACTTAATATCTTCAAACATTCAATCAGTTACATGTCATCAATCTCTCCCTTTGGCATTGATGGCAACATACTACATTATCATACTATACTATTACTAATACAATATGAAATATATAGTTTCATCAAGTTGTTCTAATGTAACTATTACACAAATTTTTCACATGCGGGATATCAGAAAACAGTAAGAAAATTTGCATAAAGAGACATCTTTTTAACATTACTATTCAGCCAGTAAAGATGCATACATTGCCATCACATTCATATTACCATGTTTCATTTGTACTCTAAGTATTGATCAGTTTCAAATTTTCAAATTCATAAATGATCATTACATTGTGCATTCAAATTGAATGTATTAGACAAGTGTTCCTTCAAGGTTACATCTTGCATACTGAAACTTAGAAGACATATGCAGAAAAGAAAGTAAGAGAGAAGTATGATGAAGTCTAGGGATATATGTATTGCCTTTAAGAGGTCTTCTAGTTTTTGGAGTTGTTCATCTGCATCATCTGAAGTCTTCATGTCTTAGTCTTGTCTTTGTCTGTCCTGCATCCTAGGTTTTAGGTCTTGTCCTGCATCATGGAAGGAAAGAAGATGTTAGATCCAATTGGATCTAAGCAATACATAGAAAACCTAAAGAACACCATACATCAGTCAAACTCCCAGAATTGCATATTAACCGATGATATCAATGCAATAGAAAGGTATGCATTTGCATTGACAGAATAATAACATCAAAAAGACATATCTTTATGAAAGCCTTTGCTATGTTTGAAAGATGCAGTGAGTGTCACGAGCCCGTGCTCGAACTTCACATAAGACATTACATACAAGAAAGTTGTGTGCATTACAAGAGGATACAATTCATGCAGAAGCCCAAGAAAAATGCAAATACATGAAAGAGTTCAAAAGATGCTACAGGAGACACATGAGCAAAGAAGGATCCTTTCTAAATTAAAATGCAGAATTGAAAGAATGTGAAGTTCACTATCTTCATGCAAGTAAGAAAGTTCAAGATATGCTGTTACAGTAAGTATACCAAATGCTGACAACATTTAAAAGTTTATTTTGAAGATCAACATTGAAAACCACATGCCTAGTGATTGAGCATATTTTCTATAATATGAAAAGATGTTGTTATGTTTGTTAAACAATTGGATTTGAAAAGTAAATTATGCATAACAAGAAATGTAAAGGCTGCAAGTAAAGAACATAGATCAAGAGTTTCAATACCAGCATGTTTTTTATGCTTTCATTAAATGAACATACACAAAAGATAGACATTATGGGCAGAATACCAGAGATTATCCATCCAAAAGGTTCATCAGATGCTGTTATAATTAATGATTCTGAAAGAATATAGCTTCATGCCTTCAGACAAAGTTTCAAGAAGATATCTTTATGCAGGGTATTTAAACAAATATATTTTATACTGCTGTATTAAAAGATAATGTTCATACATTGTAGGGTATAAAGTCATGATTAAATGCAGTGTATTCATTCATGATAATGGAACATACATGCCAGTTAGGGTTCCCAGTTTGAGTATGGCCCATGGGAGTCACGAGCCCGTGCCCGTGCTTGAACCCCATGGGTACTATCTCATATGCATTTTTAAAGAAATAGTGTGTTTTCTGCATTGAAAGAAAAATAACATTTTCATAATATTTTAAACATGTTGTGTTTCCATATTTTATAAAATGCTCATACTGTTATCTTTTTTTTTTATCGGTAAAAACGTATTTTCATTCATTTTTCAAAAGATACAAACAATTGTCAGATTTTACAATGTATTCCAAAACTACAAAAATACCAGTCAGAACACCAGAAACTGTATAAACACAGCAAAACAAAACATCAAAAACTACCTACGGGAGTACCCAATGATTTACATCGAGGATCATGGTACTCAGTTACCCCTACAGTCGACAATGTTTTCAACAAAAAACCATGCACAAAAAACCAAACAACGATGCTTTCAGATCCCACCAGACCTAACTAAACCAGTCGCTAGTCTCCTCCGGGGAGAAATTGGGAATGACCCCTGCCGCTGAAGCCGAAGCACCTCCAGACGAGTATTTCTTCTTAGGAAGCTGACGGTGGATTTGAGGCTTGCCAGAACTATCGATAGGAGCTGTCGACTTCACTGGAGTAGACTTCTGCCGCTTTGCTTTGGCAGGGGCACCTTTTGCTCTGCGAGCAGCCACTTTGTCGAGGAAATCTTGGACTAAGACCCAGCCCCGCCTTACTTCTGGGAGCCAGACCGCTTGTGGCTTAGTGGAGCTCCATACCACGAGAGGCTGGACCTCTCCAAACCCACCTCCAATAGAACGCCAGGGCCCATTAAGAATACGAAGACCTATGCCCAGCTCGGCCCTATGCACAATACCTTCCATGCCGACAACCCACTTTGGTTCCAAGCATTGCAAGGCCACTAAGAGAACCTCCGTCTTTGTATTCCCCACCATGAGGCCGAGGGCCAGGAATAGCGACGAAATGTCTAGATTGGTTCGAGGTCTCCATTCATGATTAAGAAATTCATCCCCGAACAAAGTTTCTAGCGCCACCATAAATTCAAGCTCATCAAATCTGAAAACATTTCCTAGCCTCTGCGTAGTAATTTCATTACGAAACGCAGGGAGTTGCTTTGGGGAATTGAGAGAGAAATTTGCCTCCATTATTCAATACTCAAATTTTCTGTGGATTGACCTATAGCAGAAACTACCAATGGCGGATACCTCTCTGCGCTTCAGAAATCAGCTGATGGATTGTTGATGAGAGGTCCCCGACCTTACGGTTTTATAGAGGATTAGCTTTCATGGCTGCATTCTTCATAAATGTTCATCGTACAAACCCATCAACCATTGTAACACTTGACGCCGGTATGTGTGGAGGTACTGAATGTTTAGATTGAAATCTAATCATTCATCAATACAAGTGATACTCTCATCATGCGAATCTGGGACAAGACACTTGTTTGTTATTTGTGGCGCAATTTGATCAAGTTGATATTCAAATTTCTTTGTATATGTGCCATTGCCTTGAGGTACTCAAGCTCAGCTGCTATTACTGCCCGCTCCATCAATTACATGAAAGATTTTATTTTGGAGAAACCCGATGACTACCCTTCTGTCCTCTAATCCCCTCTGATATTAATTTGACTATAGTCTTCCAACATTTCGATAGTATTGGGTGCTCTTCTAACTCCAATATTCGAGAGTGCGTCTGCAAGGCCATTGGCTTCCTGAGGAACATGGGTTATTTGAACCTCTGAGATCTGGTTGAGTATAGCTTGAATACTCCGGATATATGGATTCAAATACCAGGCGTCCATTATCCCTTTTTTATCCCATTTATTACTAGTAATGAATCACCTTCTATTATTACTTTCTGAACTCCTAGAGAAATGGCCAAACGGGCCGCACTGAGTGTAGCTTGGCATTTTGCTGCATTGTTTGTTCCATCTAACAAATGGAAAGATCCTAAGGCAATTGTATCACCTTTGTCATTTCAAGCTACGTAGCCAGCATCCGCGGGACCAGGGTTTCCTTTTGATGCACCGTCAAAATTAATTTTGGTCCAACTCAGCTGTGGAGGGGTCCACTGTGATTGCTGTAGAACGGACGGAGTAGGTTTAGCCCTACCAAGCCCATGAACGGGTCAAAATTTGATGAGTGGCCAAGCTTTTTGGCTCTTAAGATCCCTGTTGTCAAATGGATTTTTTAAAGTATTGACATGAGCTGCTACGTTGGACACTAATTCTGAGACAACATTTTCCAGTCTAAAAGAAACTTACTATTATCTTCTTCCTCCCCTTCAAAGATTCGCCAATTTCGCTCCTTCCATATAGTCCAGATAGTAGTGGATGGAACAACTGACCATATAGAGGCAAAGGTGGATTTAGGCTTTGGGTGATGCCAAGAGTCTAACCAATCCCGAAGGTTCAAAGGCATGGGAGTTTGCCATCCTAATTTCGTCAGAACAAATTTCCATGCCATCTGGGCGAATTCACAATCAATGAACATGTGATCAATGGTTTCTTCCTCCTTACTATAGAGAACACACCTGCATGGGCTCGAAAAGCTGAGGCGCATAAGCTTTTCCCCTATTAGGATCTTTCTATTTCCCGCTAACCATGTAAACATTCCGGCTTTAGGGAGAACATGCTTGTGCCAATATACTCTTGCCTCCCAATCAACTAACTAGAATTTATTTGCAAGGATTGTATATCCAATTTTTACCGAGTATTTACCACTTTTAGACCCACACCATTGCAAGGTATCTTTTTTAGTGGTGGTCACAATAGGTCTTGTTCTGAAAATTTCCTTGAGTTGTTCTGCATCCTAGTTCTGCAATCCCAGAGTTTCAGTATTTTTCCATTTGATCGGGGCCCCTTCCACGAAATCTTGTTGTGCAAAAAAGTCTGCTACCTTAAGCCCCCAATTCTGAGAGGTGGATGCAACAATACTTTGTGGTATATATGTTTCTTGCAAAGCTTTGTGGACATTCCATGAATCACTCCAGAAATTTGTTTGGAGTCCATCCCCTACTGACCAAGTCAGATGATTTGTTATTAAATGTCTGCAGCTTAGAAGGAAGTTCCATAGCGCCGATCCTTTGGGAGGATTTGCAATTGTTAGAATTCTATTTTTGTCCTGATTATCTAGGTATTTAGCTTGAAGAACTTTAACCCATCTTTGATCTGGGGCACTAAACATCTGCCAAATCAATTTGGCACCCATTGCATCATTTAGCAGCTTCCAATTTCTCATACCATCTCCCCCATTACCCTTAGGAGCACAAAGATTTTCCCATGTTGTTAAGGGGATTTTGGCATGATCATTGGCCCCATTCCACAAAAACTTTCTCATCTGTTGGTGGATTGATTTAATAACTTTAGAAGGGATTTTAAAACAAGACATAGAGAAGATTGGCATGGTAGATATAACTGTTTTCAACATTAAAACTCGTCCTGCCAGAGTTAGCCACTTACATTCCATCCCTCTAATTTCGAAATACACCCATCAATCAGATTGTTCCAATGGGTGAATTTGGAAGAACTGAAAAAAAGGGGGGTGCCAAGAAACTTACCTGGCAATTTACCAATGCGGACTCCAAATAGATGAGCAATCACAATTTGAGATTCCATTTCTGTGTTAAAAAAATATATCTCTGATTTATCCCAATTTATACTTTGTCCCGACACGGAACTATAGGATGTGAGAACATTTTTCATAACTGAAGCTTCTTTCATAGAGGCTTGCCCGAAAAGACAGGTATCATCCGCAAATTGGGAATGAGAAATGGGGGCCAAGCTGTGGGCAATCTCAATGCCTTTCCAACTACCAGCCTCTCTCTTTTCAGTAATAGACCGCCCCAAAACTTCAGCTAATAGGATGAATAAGAAGGGGGATATGGGGTCGCCTTGCCTCAAACCTCTTGTGGTGACAAAGAAACCTTGAGGACTTCCGTTAATTAGGACTGAGGTTCTGTAGTCTGAAATCATGTTGGAGATCTAGGCTACCCAATTGGGGTGAATCCAAATCTTAGAAGAACTTTGTTAAGGAATCCTCTGTCTACTCTGTCGTATGCTTTCCTGATATCTAATTTGATCATCATTTGCCGCTGTTTACATAATTTTGCAGAATGAATAGCCTCATGTGCTACAATTATGCCATCTACTATGCTTCTGTTTGGAGTAAACCCACTTTGCTCTTGGGAAATCACTTTATCCAGTACCAATTTGAGTCTGTTTGCTGCAACTTTGGAAATAATTTTTTATATAGTATTGCAAAGTGAGATTGGACGAAATTCATCAAACCCTTCCGATTTTTTTTTTTTGGGATCAAAGTAACTAAAGTATTGTTGAAATCCTTCAACATAATTTGTTGTTTACGAGATTCTTCTACCACAAGCAAAAGTTCATCCTTCAATGTAGGCCAGAATTGTTGATAAAAAAATGCTTGAAAGCCATCCAGGCCTGGGGCCTTATCACCCCCAAGATTGAAAACAACCATCTTTAATTCCGAACATATGATAGGTTCCATGAGCCTAAGATTATCCTCCCTTGTAATTTTGGGCTGGATAACTTCAATCAGACCAGACTAAGCGGCGTCGTTAGGTTGGTTATCATTTCTCCACAGGTTATCCATCCAAAGCTTTAATTGAAAAAATTCTGTTGATACTCCTTTTTGCTTTTGTGGAACTGTGAAATTTTTTTGTATTCTGATCCCCAACATGGAGCCAATTTTCTCTTGACTTCTAACGCCAATAGATTTCTTCTTGCTGTAAAATTTCACTATATTTGCTTAATAGGTCTTTTTCTGTTAAAAAGTTCGTCTCATCCATACCATCCGCCAACACTTTACTGTTGAGAGCGCTAAGCTCGCCTTCCAAGGTTTGTTTTTCCACAAAGATATTACCGAAATGGACTCGGTTCCATTGTTTTAGATTATTTTTTATATGCTGGAGTTTCTTAAAGAATTTGAAAGCTAAGAAGCCTTCTTCTACAGGAGCTTCATCCCACCATTTAGTCATCATTGCCAGAAATCCTGGTTCTCAAAACCACATTTTTTTTCCATTTTGAAAGGACATCAAACAGGGATTCCATCTTTCTAAAAAATTAAAGACATCGGAAAGTGGTCCGACCCAGAGAGAGCAAGCACTTCAACTTCTAGGACCAGGGGTACTTCTTGCCAGTTTCCTACAAGAAAGAAACGGTCTAGTTTTTCTGCAATGTTGGAGAACCCCTTTCTTCTATTTGTCCATGTATACAATCCCCCTTTAGCTTCTATTTCCAGAAGCTCATTATTGGTAACAAAACTCTCAAAGTCTTCCTGCGATCTACAAGGTGCCCCCCTGCCCCCCCTTTTGTCTAAAGGACTTAGGGTGGTATTAAAATCTCCGACCAGGGTGGTCAAGGCATGATCTATTGTGTGAATAAAATATGATATTTCACCCCATACTCTCCTTTTATCCTTAGTTTTGACAGGGTCGTAGACGGTGATATTAAATCCAGTGAAATTTAGCGTTAGTGAGCTTAATTTTGCCACTTGCCAAGAAGAAGTTTGTGATACAACTGTCAGATTCACTGTCCTCGGGTTCCATAGAATTCCTAACCCACCTGAAGCCTCTTCGGCATCCACAAAGAAACCAGACCATTTTTGGCGCACTCCAAAGGTTTGAGCCGCTTCTTCCTTATCTTGTTTAGTCTCGTAGATACAGACTATATCTGGGTGCGTCTGATCAAAACCTCGCTTGATCATTCGCCTCTTGTCAGGGGCATTGCAGCCCCTGATGTTCCACGTGAGAATCTTCATTGTTGTCCAGGAGAGAATAAATCTCTCTCAGATCTAAGCTTTGATTGGCCCTTTTTGTTGCTTGCATCTTCCAGTAATTTTTGAATTGATTTTCTTCCTCTGGACCGCTAGCCCCCCATATTGACTTTGTTGGGTAGTGCTTTAGATTGGCAGATCAATCATTGTTCGGTGATGCCTAACTCCTCCTAAAGCCCAAAATCATCTTCCATATTGTCTAGATCTGCTTCCTCTACTGATTGATACCCCAAGTCAGAATTTGCTATGGACTTAAGAAAGGCTTGGGACGAATCTACAAGGGAGCCCAAAAAACTGATGGATCCAAAATGGTTTGCTTCCTCATAAACTAATAAACTTTGTGTGTTTTCAATGACATCTGTGGTATGATGTTCTGATAAGCATTGGGTAGAAGCGGAATCAATCACTGTCTGATTTGGGCCTGGTGTCTTCTTGTGAGGAGTTGCTGAAATTCCCATTGAATCCTTCATTTTTTGGGAAGACTTAGGACCTTCTTGATTTTTGGCACGTGTAGAATATTCTAGAGCTACCTTCTTGGCCGAAAGACTGATAAGCGGGGCTCTTGGGATTGCTGTAGACTGAGTTGTATTAAATAGATTGGTACCTTGGGGTGCTGGTGAAGGGTCTTGGGATGAGAACATATTAGCTAATTTGTCCTCCAAACTGCACTCTGTGGTGTTTTTGCCTTTATGAAGTTTATGGCATTCTAGCTCTTTGTGCCCCCATTCCTTACAAGATTTACATTTTTCCATGATAGATTCAACCTGAATCTCTTGGCACCAATACCCTTCTGCGGTCCTGATCTCCACATCCTTGGGTAGCAATGGGTGAGGCTTCCACAAAATACAAATTATGGCATACATACAGTAGTCTTCCTTTGAAATGGCCTCATCAGCTCTCAAGAAAGTACCTAGTTTGTTGCCAATGATTTCCAAAGTTTCATCGTTCCAGTATTCAAAAAGAAGGTTGTAAAGTCTAATCTAGATGGGTATTTCTTCTACGGAGGCTTGCTTGGGGTTGAAATTGGGGATCCAATCTTTAATGTACATTCCAATACCATTCATCATAAAAGGGTCATTTAAGAGGATTGCCATTTTTTCTCTTGTTGTGCCTGCAATGATTAGGAAGAAACCATTTGGTAGAGTTTTGATACCAAAGTGTTGTCCCCATTCCTCGTCCACCCATGCCCTCATTTTGGGATAAGTTGGCCATCCTCCGCCCCATTTCAAGAAGAATCCTCTTTCGCGTAGCATTTGAACGGAAGCCTTCCAAGCTTCGGATTCGATCCTGATGTTCACCGAGCAATTGTCATTTGTAGTGGGGACTTCTTGGGTGGTTGGCTTGGTTCGGAGTGCAGGCCATGGGATCCATGCTTGCCATTTAAAACCTTCAAACTTTCTAGGAAGTTCTTGGACTCCAGTAATAATCTTTGGGAAACCCCAACGATTCTGACCTGGAAGCAGAGTATTGGGTCTGCAATCTCCAAATGTCGTACGATGAGCCTTCCTAGAACGTTGTTGGTCTGAAAAATAATACTGGCGCTTAGAGCTATGTATAGGGAGGTATCCTCGCTTGCCATAGCTTCTGTCAGTTCCTCGATCTTCGGAACGAAGGGGTCTGTGCTGCGCCATTCCGTAGAAGATAATGTTGATCTCACCTTTGATTTCACATAGTTTGGGTATATTAGTTGTATAGATGTAATTCATATTTTTTAATGCTCATACTGTTATCAGTGAAGCTGAATATGTTTTTTTTAACATTATAAGCATACTAGAGAAAGATCCTATGTGTGTTTTTTTCAGACAGTTCAAAGAATGAATGTTCGGCCTGGACAAAGGAGCATTTTTATGCTTACTGCAGTGTTGTGTTCGAAGACAATTGAAATGGTGTGCTTTTGAGCATTTAAAAAACAATCATGAAGCCCGTGTTTCATTACAAATCCAGACAAGCATTTAACTTGCAAATCTGCAAGTTCACTTACAGATTTTCAACAAAAGCCATGTGGGTATCATTGTTTTGTTGTTATTCAAGCAACTAAATGACAGCAAACAACTCAAGTAACAACAAAGCCTAAAATCAAGTGATATTTTCATGCTACAATAGAGGAGTCGACAACAAACAAAGCACCAAAGAAACCCTATTATTATCGACATTCCTACAACAACGCTTCTAGTTCACAAAAGACTGCAATAAACAAACATGAAAACATCACTTATCTGTAGAAGCTCAAGTTCTTTAAAGAAAAAGTAGTGGTGGCTGTAGTATATTTTCCTCCAGCTTCATTCATGCATTGCGAACTGGGGATGATCATGAAGCTGTGGCTGAGACATCTTCAGTTCAAAGCCGAATCTCATGGGTATCTCTACACCTCAACCACAGCTTCATTCATTCCAAGATTGCAGTGGTGGGTCAAACCAACAAACCTCCTAACTCCAGTTCAAACAAGCATGCGCCGCCATTTTTTTTGGCAGTGAAGCTTTCAAAGACCAAGTGTTCGAGCATCTTTCAAAGTTGGAGTTAACTCACAGTTGACAAAGCCCGAGTTTTGAATTATAAGTTTGCCAAATACACTCCAAACAGTACACAAAATGTGCCATATGTTATGGCAAAGCTGGAGTTAAGCCCACGGTTTCTCACAGAGCCCGAGCTTCTCCACATACTACAGAATCAAATGCAGCACCATTGAATATGGATTCCTAACTCCAGTTCAAAAAAAATGGCGGCGCCACAGAGAGAAAAACCCTAAGATGTAAATGAAACCGATAAACAATATGCATTGTATTTTACCCAAGTTTGAAGTCCACTGACAAGTGAAGTAAATGCTATGACAGTTGCTAGTCTATCGACATTCTCTCCACAGTGCCACGATGGTACCATTTGTGCCACGAAATACAACAGACTGTCTTCTCAAAAGAGTAATCATGTCGATAGTGAACTGTAGTCAAACAAACAAGCTGCAGTTACATCAACTGCCTTAGTATGGTGTCGGCTGAGATAGGGTTGAGGTTTGATGTTGGTTTAGTGGAAGTATCAGGTTATGGATTAGGGTTTCAATGTATGCCTTTTGAGGTTATGTATTTGTGTTTTATGCATTATGAATTATATGTAATAAATTTGGTAGTATGTATAGAAAGATGTATTTCTAATCTACCAACTTTAGGGGTGCGAAACTTAGGGCTTGATTTAGGGCACTTATCAAGCCATATAGTTTAGTAGTTTGCTATTATGGAAGGCTTTTGGGGGGAAATATTTTCAAAAATTAAGCCACATGGGCTATATATTGGATCCTTGGCTTCATGTTTGGGATCCAAGATTGTAGAGAGAAGAGCTTGTAGTGAGCTTCTTGTTCCTATAGCTATTTGTTTATGTTTTGTATCCATTGTTGGTTCATGTTTGTGAGATTGATTTTGTGCAAGAGGATGCTTGTATTCCTTGCCATTATTTTTGAGATTCACTCATGTAACTATATATAGATTTTGAAAAAGAATATAGTTGCCCCATTTTTCATACATCTTGTGGTGATCATATGTTCAAATCCTATTCAGTTTTCTGCATTCAAGTGTAATACATCTGTAGCATGGATTAGTGGATTGTATCATTTCCTATTCTAGATTATAGAATATAAGCCTTTTGCAGAATATGCATGTTGTTGATAGTAAGATTGCTATTTGTGGTTAAACCCTAGTAGTGATCTTCTAATTAGCCTATGTATTGGGTAGTGAGTGATATTGCAGAGATCATTAGGGTATGTTAAGTGAGTGTCAGTTTGAAGCTTTGAGAGATCTGAATCTATTTGGTGTATCACCTTTTAAAGTTTTGTTCATGCAATTTTAGTTAGAGTTTCTCTCTTTCCCTCCCAAAATCAGGAGAAGATAGTATAAAATTGATACCCAAATTCAATAGGAACCAGCCTAGAATCCGGAGACTACTTCTCAATCATAGTCCACCCACAGCTAGAGAAGGTTTCCATTGTTAGGATGGAATTTTCATGCAACCCTAATGCCTGAGTTGGGGTGACAATTCTAAACCTCAATAGTAACTAATACAAATGTCAGGCTATCAGTAAGCTCAAATATCTTTGATTTGATTCTTGAAACTTTCTTTCTGTCTTCAATCCCTTTACTGGATAGATGTAGAATATGTCTTTCTCTGATGTGATGTGTTCTCTTTCTATGTCAAACTCTCTCCCTTTGAATGTTCTCCTTTCTTGTGATGTCTTTTGTCAGTAATTCTCTTCCTTTGTGTGTACTCTCCCTTTCTTGTTACATTCTCTCCCTTTGGATACTTCGATGGATATGATCTCTTCCTGGGATGATAATGAATATAATCTCTCCCTTTGACAGCAATGCCAAACAAACATATTTGCAAACACAGATTTTGCAAAACAAGTATTTTGATAGCAATGCCAAATGGATCCTTTCTAACCATAATATATTCCTTGAATTTCATCGGTAATAACTCTGGTGCTTGGAGTAGATAAATACCTTGTTGTGTATAGATGTATCTTTGTAGTCCATCTCTCTGCTTGCATCAATATGAATGATATTCTGATAATATACAGGCTAATGCAGCCTTCTAGTCAACTTACTGACCAGTAGACAAGGGTCTGACCCCTAGTCTCTTTCTCAAATATTCAAATGCATCCTTGGGCAGTGGCTTGGTGAAGATATCGGCCAATTGTTCCTTTGATTGCACATACTCAAGTATCACTTCCTTTGCCTGAACTTGTTCTCTCAAATAATGATACTTGATGACAATATGCTTTGTTTTAGAATGCATGACTGGATTCTTGGAAATGTTTATTGCACTTGTATTATCACAATAGATAACTACTAGTTCTAAAATTTTCATATGCATACCTTCCAGTAACTATTTGATCCATGCAATATTTGAGCAGTTTGCAGCAGCACCAACATATTCTGCCTCTGCAGTAGATTGAGAGATGCATCCTTGCTTTTTGTTGATCCATGTGACAAGTTTGTCACCCATAAAGAATGCTCCTCTAGTTGTTCTCTTCCGGTCATCAATATTTCCAGCCCAATCAGCGTCGGTAAAGACCTTACGTTCAAATTTTCCTTCTCTCTTATCCCATAAGCCATATTCCTCGGTATTTTTCAGATATCTTAGGATTCTTTTCACAACAGTCATATGTGATTCCCTGGGATTAGCAGAAAATCTAGCAACTATTCCTACTGCATGTGCAATATCTGGTCTAGTGTGTACAACATACATGAGTTTTCCAATCATTGATCTGTACAAAGTCTGATTTACCTCTGATGACTTGTCCTCTTTTGTCAGTTTGCATCCAGTTTCCATTGGTGTTCCAACTGGTTTGGACTCTTCCATCTTGAATATTTTCAGTACTTTTTTGATGTACTTGGATTGTGTAATGAAAATACCTTCATCTTGTTGCATGATCTGCAGACCAAGAAAGAACTTGATCTCTCCAAACATAGACATCTCAAACTCTTTGCTCATTTCATTTGCAAATGAT
>MU228473.1:4899532-4925308 GCA_018584345.1 Thuja plicata | reverse complement strand
CTTGTTAGAGGATTTAGAAATAGTTTGTCAACTAGTATCTAGCATCTAATGCTACCATCCTTGATCAAACACTCACTTGGCCTGTCAATAGGTATTGGGCATATCCAATGCTACTTTTGTGATCAAAATTTTTTATACTCCTTGGGATGTATCTCAATTGAAAAAGACTTTTAAGTCCTGCTCGGTTAAGAGGCTTTATGCTTCAATGGTTAAACTGAAACACTAATGATCTATTCATACATACAACTCAATTGCAGATTTTCTATTGTAAGTCCATTACCTCTCTGATCAATATAATCACTTATACCTTTGCTCCACACTTTTCTGCTCTGTGATGCTTGTCTCACTATTCATCGGTGTCGACAAAATCTAGCTCTTTCCTCAGCTTGTTGATTAGGACTAAATGAAGACTTTCTTCTCCTTCAAATTTTCTTTAGCATCTTTTCTCTTCTCTTTTTGTTCTCACCTAATTCCCCCATTCGTAATGAATTGAGTTTGTCTCTATATAGACATGATTTCCCATTTTCTTGGCTTTCTTGATTCTTGGCGTGTTCCACAATTCTCACAAATAGATTTATAGAAAACTCCTGATTTATCTCAAAGAGATCTTCTTTCCAAATGGACAAATCAACTTTAAATCAATTACTTATCTCCGACTTTATCTGGATGGTTAAAACAATGATAAGTATCTGTTAACTCTATCTTTAGCTTCTTGATAGCTAAGTATTTTGTCATTTTCTAAACTCCTTGTTCTGTCGGTCAACACTACAGTTAGTCATCGGTGATAACTGACTGTTCCATTAGTGTGACTTCAGTTATCATCGGGATCTCCGTCCTTTGTTTTCTCCATCGGGAAACACTAAAATTCTTTCTGTCGGGTTGCTTTGTGTTTAGCTTCGTCGGGCAACACTGTAACTCTGCTCGTCGGTAATGCTATGCATTAGCTCGTCGTGTATCACAGTGACTTTGTTCTTTTACTCTGACTGTCGATGTGCACTCCGTCAGTGTATGTAGTCACTTAGTGAATACTTGACTTGTATGCATTACTGATAGCATAGTCTTGATTCATCGGTTCTTTGAATTCTTTGGCAGTATTTCCATGACCATACAGATTATATCAAGTTGGCATCAATGACAATACAATAGATTAACTGATTTAATGCCTTGCATGATCATCAACTTAATATCTTCAAACATTCAATCAGTTACATGTCATCAATATATATATATAGCACCTTGTTTCTTAGTTGTGCACTAATGTTAATAGTTCTTTTTCCTTTGTTGCACCCTCCTTAGTCATAGACTAGATCGATTGATTTTTCTAAGAGAGGAGTAGAACATGACATAGGTATCAATTATCTTTAAAAAATCCATTCCATTTATACCATTAAGTATACTAATAGTCAATAAAAGATACAATGTAAAGAACAAGAGGTAAAGAAGAAGAGGAAGAATTGTTGGAAGAAGGCAACTAATTATAAAGACAAAGGTAGAGAAAAATTAGGGCCAATCTCAAACTTGGAATTTATGCTCATACATAGATTTTTAACTCTTTTTTTCCTTCTCTCATTTTGGAAGTGATTTAAATTAATGTATGTAAAGTAAACACAAGTGGGTTAAACAAGATGACATCAAAGGTTTAAAATGCTTTGAGTAAATTTATTTATTTCTATGAAATTGGCAAAGGGTCCTAGATACTTATGAAAAATAGAGTTCAACAAAATATTAAAACGTTAAGTCAAAACAACAATACATAAGCCACCAACTAGGCAATAAGTTCTAACACATATAGGGAAAAAGATAAAGACAACAACAAAAAGAACACTAAAACCAAAAGAAAGCACAAAAGAACTAAAAGCTAGACCAAGGAATGCAACCTTACTCATAGCTCTACATATGTCATCCTAGCTTGCCACTCGAATAACCAATTGCTTGCCCACTTATTCAACTTCTTCCTTGACACTGGCACATCTTCATCCTACTATTTTTTGTGTTTGTTCATGTCAGATTAAAAAGTAAGGACCTCATTCATAGCCCTTCTAATTATCCCATCATCATGACCTTTCTCACTTTCACAAGTTTGGTTTGGTAATTTTTCATGATATCACTCATATTGATCCAATTATCTTTGCAACTTTTTCATGATATCACTCATATTGATCCAATTATCTTTGCAAATTTTTCAACCCATAACGTTATTCAGTTCTTCAACTAATTAACTTTAGCTTGTAGATCATCAATTTTAGCATAATAAGTGTCCAAAAGTTCCTCTGTGGTGTCTTCTTTCTTTTCTTACTGGAATTTTCCAACTCCTTGTGGTCCTCATCTAGAACATCCACATCCGCACAACAAGACAAAGAATCTTCAATCTCCTCAAGGGGCGACTAAAAGCCAATCCCCTCAACCCACATATCCTCCTGAAATTTTGACATAATGAATGTCCAACTCAACCCTCTCACAAACCACAAAGCACTCCTTTTTATTAGTAATATTGATGTTACTAATTCTATTTTGGAAATCAAGAAGACCTTATATCAAAGTAACTGACAACATGATTTTAACCTTCTTATTATTGGTCTTATAAGGGAGATCAA
Source organism: Thuja plicata (assembly GCA_018584345.1). NCBI lineage: Eukaryota > Viridiplantae > Streptophyta > Pinopsida > Cupressales > Cupressaceae > Thuja > Thuja plicata. The sequence continues at coordinate 4,922,714 of MU228473.1, read as the reverse complement.
CACTTTATCATTTTCCTTAAGGGACATAAGATAGTCTCCAGGGGACCTCATGAAGCTTCATCCCTTTCTTTCCCTTAGAAGTAGGGATCAAAGGATAATCCTCAGAATTGGGAATATGCATAGCCTTCTGCCCATTAGAAACATGAGTGGTGGAAATAGGATTATAATTCATATCACCTATCTCATGAGAAGTGCGGTTAGAGAAATCCTAAATGAAAGATATTGTATTTTCACCTTTGTCAATAACAAAATAACATTCTTTGTTTTTCTTTTTAGGATTATCAAAAGAGCTAGGTAGTTTACTAGGGATAGTTGCACCAACATTAGGGATTAAAATAAGGGTCCCCTATTGTGTAGGGTTAAATAATTAATCAAATGGTCAAACTTACAAGATCTCATGGAAACGACAAAGTAGTTCTATTATAAACATTCAAATAGCCAATGATTCCCTTTTTCTCAAAAAGAGTCGATTAAATGTTGATAGTTGGTTTGGCTAAGTCTTTGAACCTTGACCCCTTGGTAACACAAACTAGTTGCATATGTAATCAACTCCTTGGTGACAAATAAATTAACTCTTCCAATGACCACATGTCATTTCCTCTAAGAATTCACAAATTGGGAAATATGAGTGTCACTGCGCCCCTTCATTGAAAGCAAGAATAGAGTAATACCACATTTCCCAAATATGGCCAAATTTCCATAATATTCTTCAATAAAGAATAGGTTTTTGGTTCATCCTTAAGATGTTATTCGACCATAGTATACAAAGCACATGGGAAATTGTTTGGTGCACAAAGGGATTTGAAAATGAAAACAAGGCATAAGATAGGAAGATGGTGATTAAGGGTACAATTAATGGAAAATCCCTTTCATCCCTTTGCCATATAATCATGGTTAAGCCATCACAAGTTATCTCACATGGAAACATGAGTGAAGAAAAAAGGAGTTTAATCATTCCTCATCATCTATCTTAATAAACATCATATGAGATTAATGTATCCTTCAAGATAGTAATTGAAACATGTATCATTATTTATTAATCCCTTTAAGATGATCCCATACATATTAATCATCTTTTATGCAAGAGAAATTGTGACCTACTTACTCATTAGTTGAAATATTTATTATTGGTAGTTCCTTGACATCATTCCAATACTTCCAATCATTATATCAATGAATCATATTTGCTAGAATATATGCAACTAGATTTCCATCTGTACATAGAGAAAAGGGGAGCAAGGGAAAAGCAGATGATTACTCCTTTTCCAAAAGACACACTTGGAAGAAAGATGTCCCAATAGGCTCAAGTAAATACCTAAGAGTTGAATGGGGCAGTGATCCTTCACTAAATATGTAATTTAAAAATGGAAAATAGGAAAGATGCAATGAAGATGACAAAACAAGTGAATAGAAACAAAACTGGAAATAACATATTGATAACTAACTTCCAAAAACTGAAAATGAGTTGAATCAAGGTGTAGAATCTTGTACTCACATAGGATTTCAATCTGAGCTGAAGTTGCAGGGTACATAACATAATGTTTTGTAACTAGGAACAAAATGTTTCAAATATTTTGTTCCAGGTACTTTTGCTTGGAATTTTCAAGGATCCTCTAACTGTTTCTGATTTGCCTGGAAAAGTTTTGATAGCTCAGTAACCTATTCTTGCAAACAAAAAATAGGGAAAAGGTTGGGTAAAATGGGTTTTCCTTGGTCAAACCCTTGTTTAGGAATCAAGCTCAAAATGAAAGGAAATTACATAAAAGGAAAGTATGTAAAATGGTAAATGTTTGAATCACCTTACATAAACCCTCATGGACGGATGTAGAAATCGCTCATACCTAGGAAGATTTTTGAATGTTCATAAAATACAGGAGTTGACCTTGGAATGTAGAAAATGAATCAAGGATGCCCTTACAAATTCATGGATCTATGAACTCTACTCCTAGATCTTCAATGTAGATATGCTTGATAACCACTTGCAATGAAGGAGAGATAAATGGGGATGGAAGGACGAATCTTCTTGCTTGATTGAGAACTTCTTTATTTGGCCATTGTGGGACAAAAATTTTCTTCAATGAAAAATATTTCCTTGGAATTGACTTGAATGAATTGGAGAAACTAGATCTTGTATTCTTACCTTCAAATCTTAAATCTGATTGCTTGAATACTTGATTTCTTCTTGATCATGAATGCTTAGAATAGTAATGGATCATGAATGTATAATAATGGATATCAAAATTAGGAGAGATATGGTGTTTATATACTTCATCCTACATTTCAGGATTCAAAAATAAGCTAGGCCGACCAAAGGATCAAATTTCCCACTAACACTCCTACAAAGGGTTCCATGCCAAATTTTGGCCAAAAAGTTCGGGAACAGAATGTTTGAAACGTTATGTTCCTAGTAAAAAATGTTTCAAACATTTTGTACCTAGGATAATTAACCTAAATTTGAACTGGGTGTCAAGATGGTGGAAAAGATGCGGGAAAAGAGGAATTGGGTTGCTAGGATCAAGCATAACAGACATCAAATCTCAAAATCACCAAAATGGGGCCTAATAGAGCATCCAATTACAGGTGCTAAATTCTAGGATGGTACATTTAGCCCCCACTTTAGCAAGAGTACGTATGAGACAAACTCATGCTCGTGATAAAGTAGATCAATGCATAGGAACAATCTTATCAAGGTCAAGGAGACAAAGAAACATCAAGCCCCCAAGTGACTTAAGTCCTCATCAAATCTAAAACATGTTGTGGGTCCACAACACACACCCCATTTTGGTCCTCTGACCATGTGGGCCCCCCTTTCTTTTGGATTTTTTGAGTCAGCTCCTCTCCATGTTCCTTGAACTAGGATTTTGAGGGCATGTTGAGAAGAACACAGTTTTTCTTCGGCCTTTTTGCCCTTTCAACATTTCAGAGGACCCAAATTCCTCAAAAACACCAAAGGGGCCGAAGGGCTGAAACTGGCCTTTTCGGTGTTTCAGCCTCCAAAACGCCAAAAAGTCCAAAGGGTAGAACCTTTGGAACTTTTGGTGTTTTGACATATGGAACACCGAAAGGGGATGGACCAACCTGACTTTTGATGTTTTGGCCTCCAAAATGGTGAAGACAGGGGATTTCATCCATAGGCTATTTAAGCATCAGACCGCTTTGTCTTTCCCACTTGTTCTTTTTCCTCTTTTTGCATTTGGTTTTCTACCTCCCCGCGTGCTTGCCATTTCTACTCACCTCCTCACCCTTGGCTTCTTGTCGTCTTCATCTTCCCCTTCTCCTCACATTTGACAGGTAGGATTTCCATCTCCCTGCCCTATTGAGCTTTGTTTTCATTCTTTGGTCTATATATGGTAGCTCTTCTCCGTCAGGTCGTGTTCCCCCCCAAGTCCCTAGGGTTTGCGCCCTTGGGCTTGCGAAGGGGTTGCTTTCCCGTTTTGTTTCTTTTCTTTTCATGTTTTGTTAGTCTTAGGGTTTTTGCTTCATGACCTAGTTGCAGGTTTTCAACTGACGAAAGGCTTAAAAATTTCCCTCTCAGATAGATCTTTCACCCAAGTACATTTTGCACCTTCAGCGGTATCGGTGTTTCAGACCTCTGAAACCCCCAAAAAGCCAAAAAGATCGAATGATCGAAGATAGGGTGGTCAAAAAAATAGAAGGACAGGTGGTTCTAGACATAAGACCAGACAACATAGAAGAGGTCTTCCACCTCCAAAAGGGCATAGATAAATTCTATGATATCTTCACAAAAAAGGGCCTCAGGTGGTACAGGAACAAAGTTGAGGATACGTATGAGATCGCAAATAAGGAATACCTCAAGCAGCCTCTCCCAAAAAATAAACTGGACAAGATATACCTCAGGAGAGGATATCTAAAAGATGACATCCAAGTAGTGGTAACACTTATAATCTGAGTGTATGGACTACCTCAGTCCATCCAACTTGAGGACTGGATGATCCTCCTAATAGAGAAGATCAAGAACCGCAAGGCTAGGTTCAATTGGGAAACCATCATAAGTGACAAACTAGACGAGCAACTAATCGTAGTTAAGCACAACCCAAAATTATACATGAGTAAATATATAGTATACTTATTAGCCGTAAGGGTAGATTATCCGGGGCTCACGAAAAGGGGAAACATCAATGACCCAAATGCGTGGCCCCATATTGTATATCTATAACTAGTAAGAAGGGAAAACATGCCAGAAGATAGCCTAGATTACAGGATAGTGAACGATGCTTTCATTTTCGCAATCATCAGATCCATAGGTGACTTTGCAAAGAGATTGTCAGAAGAAGTAGTATCTAAAGTAAGGGCCATATGGGCTTACTATATACAGTTCAGGACTTTCACGTACATCCAAGGAGCAAGGTCTACCTTGAAACCAAAGAAGCTACCCAGGTATCTATCGGATTGGGTAATCATTTTAGAAATGGCCAGACAACTTGCAGATGCCTATGAACATATAAATATTAAAAAGAAGCACTGTTGGGACTTTCCCATTTTCCTAGGCCCATACACTCTCCAGGACAGAAAAGTCTGCAAGTCCTTGGCCTTTGAGTGGGACGAGTGCCCACTCCAACTATAAAAAACCATCCGGGCCTGATTTGACCCAATAGGTACATATAGCCATATCATTGGAAAATTCTATATCCATGAGCCACACCTTGAAGATCAATGGATAAATTATGTGGACGATAATGGGGTCAGAATCAGGGATTATTGTAGGATGTCCCTTACTCTAGCACAAGAGACCTTGAATGCCCCAATTCCCCCAAAGGTTTGGGAGAAAGATTTAGATAATGTGTTAGAATCAATTTATACTATGGATAAGATATACAACAGGCCCATCCTAAATGCAAAAATTGATAAGGATGAGAATGATGATATTGAAGTCTGAGCGAGACATGCGGTCAGAACAATGAAGGCATGGATTAAAAGGCCTTATCAAATGGATCATATTCCTGTGAAAATATTGATGGATCCACCCAGAAAAGAAGATAAGAAATAGGGAGAGAAATCTATTATACCCCAATACAAGAAGGCCCCACCTCAGAATATAGGGACAATATATGGCCATGAGCGTGTAGTAGAGTATGGTCCAAATCCTAGGCATAAGGGCCTGAAACTCAAGACACGACATCGGCTCATATAATAGTTGGAGATAAAGCTGCAAGAGAGAGTTCTACTTCAAATCCACCACCTCACATTCCCGTTTCAGCAACCTCTCTCCCACCTCCAATTCCTACTTCATCACCTTCTCTCCCAACTCCAATGCCAACTTTGCCTCCTTCAACTTCTACTGTCCCACCTCCCATTCCTACTCTTCCTATTCCTACTCTGCCACCTAAAATGCCAACACCTACTCCACCACCATCAATCCCTTGGCCTTTCTTCATCCCAACTCCCCAGGGGTTAGTAAGAGCATAAGCTGCATCTCCCTTCAAAAACACACTAGCAACCATGATTAGCCTCAATGCAGAAGATTTAATCAGTTCCTCAAGGGATGAAGGCCGAGATAGAGATGAACAAGATGCTGCAGTAGAAGAAGAGAGGGGAGAAGAAGAGAAGGGAGAAGAAGAGAAGGGAGAAGGAGAAAGCCACAAAGAAGAAATGAATGAGGGAGAAGGTGGGCAAGAAGGTGAATAGGAGAAAGAGTCAAAGGAGGAGATGACTCCCAGACCAAAAAAATTGGCTTTGGTCCTCCACATTACCCCATATGAGCTAGTTACCGCCTTTAGTAAACCTACTTGGTTTACTAAAGAGATTCAGCCTCGGAAAAGAACTTACACTGATGAAGAGGAAGGAGAAGGCACAAGTATCGCATCCTTGGGGGAATCCTTCCATTAGATAGAGGCCAACATACCAGCGAGGACCATATCCTATGTTACCCAAGACAAAAGGGGTCGCTAAAAAGCACAGGTGGCAGTTCCCTTTGCTAGCACCCCTCAAGCACAAATAACCCCTGAAGATTATACATTTGAGGAGGTAGATCTAGGGGAGTCTACCAGGGAAGGAAGAAAGATAGTGGCAGCCCTAGGGCTTAAACATGCTCTAGGATTCATGAGTAAGGATGATGAAACCATAAAGTCCTTAACAAAGAAAAATGAGGCTTTAAATAAGTTCATTCATAAGATGGTGGGTCCCATTGACCCAATTTTCCCGAAGGCCTCATTACAGGCTGTGTTAGAAAAGAGAGCCACTCTAGATTTACTGATAGGTGTGACCCCTTCCTTCATTCAAGAAAGTGCTGATTGGAAGACTGATTTTGAGCAGTACGGAAAAGGGGTTATCAGGTTAGTATTTAGGCCTTATAGAGTCATTCTAATTGAGGCCATGAAGTTGATTGATCTGATGAAGAGTGAGGAGGGATTAGATTTTGAAGTAACCAAATGACAAGATATCTTCCAAGACCTCAAGATCATCAAGAAGCAACGCTTCCAGATCCTGGTCAAGATTTACGAGGGCGAAGAGCTAGACAACTTTGAAACCTGGAACAAGTGCATATCCAGAACAGTTAAGGTTTGCGAAAAATGTCTAGCCCACATACTGAAGAAACAAAAAGAAGACATGGAATGGGTAGAAGAAATATAAGGTTTCTTCACAGGAATTTGTTTAGATCTGTACAGGGATAAAAAAAAACAAACCCTGTGCCTGAAAAAAGAAGTGATACAGTAGTTCAAAGACATCCTGGTAGGTGTTAGCACCAAAGAGGCCCTGTACTGGATTACAGGACATAATAACCCAGCCAAAATAACCCTGGACATAATAACCCGGCTACAATAACCCGAGGAAAAAATAACCCAGGGTCATAATAACCCAATCCACCATGGACAAAATAACCCCATAAGATTATAGAGAAAGGATAACAAAATTTACAAATTACAAGTATATTTCTAAATTTTTTTTTTCATATTTTCAATTAAAGTGTCAAATTATGAGCAATGCCTCTTATATAATCTAAAATATTATTATTGTCATAACCATCAACTAGTCTTTTTAGTCTTTCTTTGAGTTCATGGTATTTTTTCTTGCTTGGCTGTGTAGTGTGTCTAGCCATATATTTCTCTATTTTATTCTCTTGGAGACCCTGTTCTTTTTTCATTGCTTTGATGAATTTCCAGATTGAGTCAATGATTGGAGAAATTCACTAAATCCTCTATGCCATCCCTCAATAGAATTATTGGTTTCGGGAAGATCATCTTGAATAGTTAAATAGAAGTTCCACATTGTGATTGGAAACTTGGGTGACCGTCTGTTGCCTCTTCTAGTTAGTCTTCCAATCCATGTGTCTTCAAAATAATCAATTATGGGTTGCAAAGTCTCCTCATGTTCTATATAATAAGGAGATTGTAGAAGTTTTTCTAATGCATTGCAAAAGCTAATGCAACATATTTTGATTTCTCTTTTTCTTATCACTCTACACACTCTTAATTCTTCTCCCCTTCTTCCTTCCTTTACTTCTCTTAATTCTACCACTTTATATATCCTCTTAATGCCTTTTTACTTATATATTTTCATAATAACTCTTATTTATCTTATTCCCACGAATTTGTCTTTATTTCTATAATTATTTACCATTTTATAAGTTATTTAAGCATATTAAAGATGTTTTAAGGCTATTTTAGCGGTATATAATGGATATATGGTCTAAAAATGACCTAAATATCCTATATGGTGCATCACAATCCCTTTTTTAGCATACTAACTTGATATAAAATGACCATGGGTTATTTTTTCCATGGGTTATTTTGACCATGGGTTATTTTGTCCATGGGTTATTGTGACCCTAGGTTATTGTGTCCTTGGGTTATTATGGTGGGGTTATTATGTCCAGGGTTATTTTGGCTGGGTTATTATGTCCGATTACCCTGCACCCACTGTTCTATTCGAAAGAAGACATGCAGAAAATGTCTGAACATGAAGAAGAGATAGATTTATTTGCTTCTGAATTGACCATTTGCAAAGAGAAGCAAGAATGAAAGATTAACAAGGTCAAGAGGAAAGAGATAAATTATGAGGAAGTTCAAGAGATAGTGCAACAACTCCGAGCTGCCCATCCAGAAGTATTTCCAAATTGACTCCTCAGTTCCCTTCAACCATTTTTTCACACTTAGCCATTTTCTCCAAAGGATAATTTCGGCCTTTCGACCTTTCAACAATTCAAACTATTCATATTTTTGGCCTTTTGACCCTACTAGCTTTTCGGCCTTTCGACCCCTAGCAAGGTCGAAACTTTGAGGTATGTAGTTTGGATTTTGACACTTAGTCAATTTTGCACTTGGAAAATTTTGGTGCAGAGGTCAGGGTCTGAATTTCTAGGCTTTTCTAGCGAGATCACTTTTTTGCATGGAAGTTGAACTTTAGATCATATGGGTGCCTAACTAGAGTTCCTTTTGGAAATACTAAGGTTCCTCTATTAGTTCCTCACCTCAAAGAGAACCCCAGATTAAGATTCCAAGGGAGAACTCCAAGATCAAGAAGAAGGCTCCAGCTGCATGGATAGAAACTCCATCCTCTCTCTCTCTCTCTCTCTCTCTCTCTCTCTCTCTCTCTCTCTCTCTCTCTTTTCTTGGCGNACTCCACCCTCTCTCTCTCTCTCTCTCTCTCTCTCTCTCTCTCTCTCTCTCTCTCTCTCTTTTCTTGGCGAGTTTGATCCCTCTTGCATGGGAAAACTGATTTTAAATAGATTAAAAATCCATGCAAGTTGTTTAGTATCAGTTAGCAATAGATTTCTTTAAGCAAAGCTTTAGTTTTAGTTCATTTTCATTAATTTAGAGTTTATGATGCCCTAATTCGACATTCAGAGTTTGTAGATCAAAACTCTATATATTGTAATAAAAAAAAATGTAATAGGGTCATATTCTTAATACAATAAAGATCTACAGTTGGTGCTTCATTTGTGGTGTGATATTTTCTTCTATCTATGTGAAATCAATGAATGTGTGCATACTTGTTCATTATTTTCAAAGAGCCAACTATTTTACTGTGTTTCGAATATGTATTTATATTAGTTGGATTTTGTTGTTGTTCATCTACCTTGTTGTGATGAATTCATGGAAAATATCATCTATTGGGATTCACGATAAATCCATCCCGTGTGTGCGTGCATCTTGGTGGCTTCACAATTTGATAGGTTTTGATAATATTGCACGAGTGAATACATTTTCTCTCCAAACGATTGCATCCATCGAGTATAGAATTGTGACATTGTCTAATTTATAGTTCGTGGGTTTGTTCCAAATCTCTTTGTCATTCAATTCGCAAGGGAAGATTGACAACATTTTATGTCTGTTAGGATTTCATTTGCAACAAGTTATTTCATTTCTTGTTACCCTACTCGTTTAAATTCTGTCATAAATCTGAAAGTAATCATCTTTAAAAACACAAAATTGCATCCTTTGTTAAATCACAAATCTTTGATAAATTGGAAAATACCAAAAAAAAAGTACTAAAGTTGTTTTGTAGTTTGATGTCTTGAACGTACCAGCAAAGGCCTCCTCGTGAACATTCACATTTATCTTCAACTGAGTAACCAAGCAGGTTGTACCACGACCCCAGAGAACCTTGGGAATAACTTCATTATTCTTTGAAGACAGGAAATCAAATCTCGAGATCCTAGTAGTTGAATTGTGTAAAAACAACCTCATCCAGTGGCTTTCTTTGCCAACGTGCAAAGCTCACCATTAAAATTTGTTGGGAAGCTCCATGAATTGCCCCAAAATACAAAGAAGTTTGCACACTTTTCGTATATGGAAAATCAAGGACAACAGAAGAGCACATCTGTGCCTTCAAAGAAATTTGTAACCGCAAAGAGATTGCCCACCAAGATATTTTATGTCATCTTTTCCCATACACTTTGGGAGAATTCACATGCAACTGGTACCTAAACCTACCACGGGGGTCTATCTCTGCATGGATCAAATTTGAAACCAAATTTCTTAATAAATTTAAGTTGTATGTGGACCTGACTATGACACATCACCAATTCATAACAATGAGAAAAGACCCTAAGGAGCCCATCGCCATGTTCAATCATCGTTTCCACAAAATGCATCAAAAGTTGGAAGATCCTTACACCATACCAAAGACAGCTGTCATACAAGTTTATCTCAAAGCTCTGGACCCCTTCACCTCAATTTTTCTAAGAAGAATCCCACCTGGGGATAGAGACACAATAGAAAAGGTGTATAATCAGGCCATAATATTCACACAATAGATGGACCCACAAGAAGGGAACTTTGAAACCACGCCCATCATTAAAAACACCGCTGCCCCACATCCATTTTCAACAATCAGTCAAGCTTTGGCCACTCATCCGCCTTCGCTAAATCCAATTTTGGTACAACCATTTGCAACCCTACCACCATCCATCGCTTACCCTGGTTACGAAGCTCATAAAAAAATATTTGTAGAGCAGAGGGTTGTGCCCCAAGCTGAACCTGATACCAACATAGCCTCTAAGTTGGATGCCATAAAGAAAATATTGTCCCAAATCACAAGTGAGCTCACCTGGATGAAGTTGAATCCTTCCCAAAACCAAAGTGGGTACCAACGAGCACCGGCTGGTCCAAATACTTATCCCCAAAATCAGAATCAGTGTTTCAACACTTACAAAAATAACAACAATACACAGGATAAGCCATTTGGGAAGCAAAGACCAAATAGACCGTGGAACACCCGACCCAACAATGGTAATATACCGGTAGATAATGCTAATACCTATGAAGCCACAGAGGCCAATTTTTTTGGGGCTCCAAATCTACACCAAGGCAACAACAGATATGGAAGCAACTCCTATAATCAGTATCCCCAAAATCCAAAGGAACCACCTATTTAGTTCAACGCCATGATGTTCGATTCTTATGAATCTAGAAATGGGGAAATTTTGGGCCCTTGTTCGGGAGAAGAAGAGTTTGTGTTCCCATTCCAGAAAGAGAACGAGCCGGAGGACTCTGAAAATCATGCTTTCCAAAATGATCATCAAAACTTCTACAATATACAGAGCCAAAAGGAACCTATGACCGATGGCATACCTCTGAGTAAATAACCAAATTGACCAGATCCCCAGGCAAGCAATAATCATGCACCACCATGAGGTCTGAATGCTCCTGTATCATCCCCACCAAACACCTTCACTAGTTACAGGTACCCAACATGGTCAAACAAAAAATACAGTGTAGTTGAATAACTAAAGAAAAAAAAGGAGAACATATCCATGTTCAAGATGATTCAAGGTTTCCCTTCTCAGAGAAAAGCCCTCCTGAAATCCCTGGACCATTCGAAGAAAGGTACAACGAATAGCAACGCAAAGACCACCTCCAACGTTAATACTTATGAAGATTTCTTGGTGATGTTTAAAGACAAGATAGAGGTACCACCATTCCTGCTCAGTCTGTGGATATTTGGGAAGAACTTACACAATTGCCCGATTGATTTTGGATTGTCATGTAACATCATGCCCTTATCCATCTGTCAAAAATTGGGAATGATCCCGCAAACAACAAACAGAGTGGTGATCCAGCTCGACAAGTCAGAAGTTTAGGTGATTGGTGTACTAAAGGACGTATATATCCAACTGGTTGCTGACCCAAGGATACAAGAGTACATTAATGTGTACATAGTAGATATCCCCGAGAATTATGGAATACTACTAAGTAGAGAATGGACCAAATGCTTGAGAGGATGGTTGTCCATATATTTGACACAACTATGGTTACCATGGAAAGGACTTAACAACCAAATCAATATTGATGTCGAGCCCAAATTAATAAGGATGACCACTGAATATAATGCTCTAAATGAAGTCCTATTCACACAGACCAACCTAGGCACCTATCGGATGGACGACATTTTCATGTTCCAAATTAGAGAAGTCAAAGAACAAGGCCATAGTCTAGTGCAGGGCCTACTGGAGTCCAACATCCATGAGGACATCTTTTAGAACTTTATCAATAATATAATGACAAGCATGTGGAACCTATGGGAAGATGCAGACCCTAACATCCTTCTGTTGCTAGGGTATTGTCAGTTACATCAAGATAGTCACTCAGAATTCACATGCTCTAATTGCCAAAACGTGTTGTCCTGAGTACTAACCCAAATTGCCCTACCAGTCCAAACCCTAAGGAATCCTGAAGTAGAAAGGGAAACCCTTGAAGTGGCAAGCAAAGGTAGAACCATGACTAGGACAAATGACCTAGTAGACCTGGACGCCCTGACCAAAAGTCAAGATAGTGGGTCAAATTTAGATACCAAAAGCCCTACATTGAACTTATTTAGTGACTAGAGAACTTCAGATGATGGAGCATGTCCACCATACAAAGAAATACAAGAAGATAAAGAGGATGAAAGTACTAAATTCCCTGACATCAAACATATCCAAGAGATGGAAAAAAGAGTCAACTTCCTCAAGCAATGACAGAGAAAAGAAGCCGAAGCCCCAAACAAAGAGATCCTCAAAAGGGGTCCTTGACAATTCAAACCCGTGAAATAGTACCAAATATGGAAATTACGCTTTGATGGCTCTAAGTGTAAGCAAGGAGTAGGAGCAGGGATCAAACTCATAAATCCAAGGGATAAGTCTTTCTATGCTACATATATATTACAATTTTTGTGCACTAACAATGTTGCAGAATACGAAGCATTGGTCCGTGGACTCCTTCTGGCCCATGAAAAAGGAATAAAATCCTTGACAGTAGAAGGAGATTCACATTTTGCCGTGAAGCAAGTCCATAGTCATTATTATTGCAATGATAAGAGGCTTTCAACCTACCAAAATAGGGCGTGGGACTTGATCAATGACTTTGAAGCATTCAACATCAAGGCCATCCCACAAAGGAAGACCATCGTTGTTGATGCCCTAGCTGTATCCGCCAGTTCGTTACATCCAATGGAGAATTCCAAACTGAAGAAGTTCTCAGTTGAACTTATTGCATCCTCGGCTGTCCTAGATAACATCACCAATTTCCAAGTCTTTCAAGATGACCAACACGTCCTTGAGTTCATCATGTGCGCAGGTGTGTTCAAAAAAAAAATCATAGACAAAGAGAAGGAAGAGGTAGAAGAAGTTAGTGTGGAAGACCTTGATGATCAAGGCATCATAAACCTAAGGACCAATTCCATACCCAAAGGAATGGTGGAACTAGAGAGAATTTTTTACAGCGATGGGACTGCTATGAAAAGACTTCTGGATATACCAGCCGATGGTAAAGAGTACAAAGCATACAACCTTGGCACAGAAGATGAGCCAAGAGAATTTCACATTAGGAGAGTATGTACCAAAGAAGAGAAGGACGAGATGGTCCACCTCCTTATAGAATATCAAGATGTCATAGCTTGGAGCTATGAAGAACTATAAACATACGACACCTCAGTCATTGTGCACAATATTCCACAAAAATCATATTCTAAACTGTTCCGTCAACGTCAACCGCCTATTAATCCTACTATGGAGCCCCTGATACAAAAGGAATTCCATAAGTTGCTATATGCTAGAATCATATTCCCCATATGACACTCCACATGGGTGGCCAACTTGGTACCCATGAGAAAGAAGACTGGCGAGATTCGACTGTGTGTGGACTTCTAAAACCTGAACAAAGCCTCTCAAAAGGATAACTACCCACTCCCTTCTCTTGATGAGGTATTGCAAGTAGTGAATGGTTCCCAAATAATGTCCTTCGTAGATGGATATTTATGGTATAACCAAGTAATTGTGCAAGAGGAAGACAAATTAAAGATGACATTCACTACCAAATGGGGGATATTCACCTATCGACAGATGCCCTTCAGCTTAATCAACGTCGGGGCTACTTTCCAGAGAGAAATGGACACTGCCTTCAAAGGGCTAGTAGGAAAATGTATCATCATCTACATGGATGATCTTATCATTTTTTCAAAACAACGAGCCGATCATATAAGCGATTTAAGGAAGGTCCTCCAAAGATGCAGGAAATACGAGATTTCCCTAAATCCCAAAAAGTGTATTCGGGGTGACAGAAGGAAATTTTCTTGGACAAATAATCTCATAAATGGGGATAGTAATTGACCCCAACCGGGTCCAAGCCATTCTTAAACTAACGCTGCCTCACAGTCGCAAAGAGTTGAAGTCCTTCTTCGGGAAGATTAGCTTCTTAAGGAAGTTCATCAACGATTTCACTGAGATAGTAAAACCACTCAACGACATGCTGAAGAAGGATGCTAAGATTGAATGGAATCCCCCAATAATGAAGTCATTTGAAGGGTTCAAGAACGCTATAGCCACAATCCCTGTCCTTGTCAGTCTAAATTATACTATTCCCTTCAAAGTATACTCTTCCACGTTAGAACACTCTCGCACCGACATCCTCACACAAAAGAAAGATGGGGATAATGAGAGGCCAATAGATTTCATGAGTTTCCCCCTTAAGAATGTTGAAATCAAGCACCCCAACCTGGAAAAACAATATTTTTCTTTGGTTAAAGCAGTAAATAAATTTTGGCACTACATCTTAAGGAGCAAAGTCTTCGAGATAGTCCCGAATGCAGCCATAAAATCTCTGCTGATGCAAAATATGCTAGGAGAGCGAAGAGGAAAGTGGATGGCGATCCTGCAGGAATTTAACCTATAAATCCAGCCAATGAAACTAGTAAGAGGCCAAGGCCTGGCGAAGCTAATCTCTGAAGTGGAAGAAGGGCTAGTATGCAAAACTTACACCGATCAAGGTGTGATCACCGATATATGGTATCAAGACGTAGTCTACTACCTGCTACAAAATCGCTATCAGGAGGGGATGAATAGCTCACAAAGAAGGGATTTGAAAATCAAAAGCAACTCCTACATGTTGAAGAATGGTCTTCTGTATAAATGCAATTATGAGGGTTTGTACATGAGGTGCTTGGACAAGCTCAAAGAAAAGCAAGTTCTAGAAGATTTTCATGACAGATACAGGACAGGACACGGTTCAACTGAAGAGACTGCTCACCAAAACTTAAGGGTAGGGTATTTTTGGCCAACATTATTCAAAGACACTAGAGAACATGTGAGATCATGCCACACTTTCCAAACAAGTGCAACTCAAGAGAGAAATTTGGAAATGTCCTTACAACTAGTATACGAGGTATGTCTATTCACCCAATGGGGCTTAGATTTTGTTGGAATGATTAACCCCCCTTCGTCTGTAGGACACAAGTTCATTATAATGACTACTGATTACTGCACACACTAGATGGAGGCCCAGGCACTGAATAATTACACCACAGAGGTAGTAACCAGGCTCTTATAGGAGCGCATCATAACCAGGTTTGAGATGCCATTCTATCTGGTATGTGACGATGCTCCCTCTTTTTCATCCACCTCGCTCACACAATAGGCCTTCAAAAACTAGGTAATCCTTAAATTCTCTTCAAATTGTTATCCACAAGGAAATGGCGTAGCAGAGTCTACAAACAAGAACTTGATGATGGTGATCAAACATCTCCTCGATGACAATCCTCGGGATTGGCACATACAACTGAAATACGCTCTATGGACAGACCGAGTGAGGATCAAGAACGCTTTGGGGACATCCCCATACCAACCAGTCATTGGCATGTAACCTATCTTCCCTATGAACTTGAAAACCCCAATCTTGAGATTTATGGACCAGTACGTGGGAGGCGAAGATCGAGTGCATGTTAGACTCATGAACCTCCTCAACCTAGAGGAGAAAAGAACTTTGGCCCTGGAGCATGTATCGAAGCACCAGGCCATCGTCAAGCGGTGGTTAGACAAAAGAGCCACCATTAAAGCCTTTAGGATCTTTGACCTTGTCCTCATGTGGGATAAGGCAAAAAAAAGTCAAGCAGCCACACCAAATTTCAAAAATTGTGGACAGGCCCCTATCAGATAGCATAGATCTTGGGAGAGAACACTTTCAGGATCATCACGTTAGATGAAGAGTTGACCCCATTTCTATTCAATGGGAAATTACTCAAACATTACTTTGTATCCTAAGTGGGACTACCTTCCGTCCCTTGTATCATAGTCTTTTTCTTTCTTTTTTTTTTTTTTTTTTGTCTTTCATTTTCCCCGCAGTCAGACCCTTTCTTTCATCCATGGTTTCTCCCTCTTTTGTCAGGGCTCATTTTTCTTTGGGTCAATGTGCCTTAGATTCATTCCAAGTTGTTCTTAAATTGGAGCAGAGATATTTCTTAGTCAAAATTCCCCAAAGGAACATACATCGCAGAGGATGTTCCAAAGGTCAAAGTGGCGATATCTAACATTGATAATCAGAGAGATCTTCGATGTTCGGTCATCCTAATCACAAAGAACACTAAGAAAAGACACCCAAGAGCATGGTTACTTGATAATTTTTTAGTTGGGACCAGCACTAGTGTGTTGATTCAGGTACCCACCGACCCAAGAACCCTAGTCTAGGGAATGCGAAGGCAGGAGGAAAAGAAGTTTGAATGAGGAAAAGAGAAATAAGCGCACAAAATTAAAAATAGCCTGGAGAGGTCACAGGTGTAAAATTTGAGTAGAACAGCCTAATCATTGCTCAAATGGATCAAAGAAGACAATATGAACCTAAATAAATAGAACTACATACATCAAGGACCTGATATATCTTACGCAAAGAGAAGAAAATAATAAACTGTCAAAGAAGAAAAGGATCTCTCTTACATAACTCCATCTTAGCAGACCAAATGGACAAGGGTGACTATATGGACGCCTGACTGACAACAAAGCTCTTTCCGAGAAACCCTGGTCTACATGGAAAAAAGTTGGGAACAACTGAAAAATGTTTTGGTTGCCGCAATCAAAGGTCAAGGAATGAACACATGTGAACACACACTGGGAGACCAGCAAAAAACTTCAAACTGGAAAATCATTGAGAGATAGTCAACACGGACAACTCTTGGTTTTCGTTCTGCTACAAAGTTAAAATCTAGAAGGACCTTGATGATAAATAAATGTCTTGGTCATTCCTCCTTTTGTCAGGGCTATTTTTTGTGGGTCCACAACACACACCCCATTTTGGTCCTCTAACCATGGGCCCCCCCTTTCTTTTGGATTTTTTGAGTCGGCTCCTCTCCCTGTTCCTTGAACTAGGATTTTGAGGGGCCTATTGAGAAGAACAAAGTTTTTCTTTGGCCTTTTTACCCTTTTCACATTTTGGAGGACCCAAATTCCTCCAAAATGCTGAAGGGCCAAAACTGTCCCTCTCGGTGTTTCAGCCTCTGAAACACTGAAAAGTTCAAAGGGTAGAACCTTCAGACCTTTTGGTGTTTCGACATCTGAAACATTGAAAGGGGATGTGGCCACCTAACTTTTGGTATTTTGGCCTTTGAAATGCTGAAGGCAGGTGACATCATCCATGAGCTATTTAAGCGCCAGACCGCTTTGTCTTTCCCACTTGTTCTATTTTTTCTTTTTGCATTTGGTTTTCTGCCTCCCCGCGTGCTCCTCGTTTCTACTCGCCTCCTCTCTTGTTCGTTACCAGTTACTCCTCACCCCCGGCTCCTTGTGGTCTTCATCTTCCCCTTCTCCTCGCGTTTGACAGTTAGGGTTTCCATCTCCCCTCCCTATCGATCTTTGTTGTCATTCTTCGATCTGTTTAGGGTAGGTTTTCTCTGGTCAGGTCATGTTTCCCTCCCAAGTCCCTAGGGTTTGCGCCCTTGGACTTGCAGAGGGATCACTTTCCCATTTTATTTCTTTTCTTTCTACATTTTTTTATCCTTAGGGTTTTTAAGTCGCGACCTAGTCATAGGTTTTTAGGCTCTGAAAGGCCAAAAACTTTCCCTCTCGGACAGAGCTTTCACCCAAGTGCATTTCGCACCTTCAGCCGTATTGGCGTTACGGACCTCTGAAATGTTCGAAACCCCTGAAAAGCCGAAAAGACCGAATGTCTGAAGATAGGGTCTTCCTTCTGGAGGTTTCAGACTTTTGCACACCGAAAGCCCGAGGGGGTTTGTTTCTCCAACATCGCTCTTTCACATTTTTGGGGTTTTCAGACCCCGACCTCATTTTCAACGTTCGAAAGGTTGAAAAGGCCGAAAGAGAAAAAGTTGCATTTCTGGCTTCTCAAGAGCCTCTGCTTCTATTTTTCTTAGTTAGTTAGTTTTCCTTTCCTTCTTTTTAGTTTTCTTTCAAAAAAATTATATTGATACTTGCATTTTTCTTGCAAGAATGCCTGAGAAATGAACAACATGCCCGATGAAGTACCTGTACAAAGGGAATCACCCCCTTCAAAGATCAGGAACAAGCATATAGAGATCACCAATACTAATATCGGGAACATAGACTAGGATGACTTCCTAGTCAGGTGTTCCCAGCCAGTGGGAAGGTCTGAAGCCTGCACCTCCATGGTCTTATCAGGTCTAGTTAATGCAGCATCCCATCCAATGGCAGTCACGTCTTTGGAGCTGATCATGAACCTAGAAAACCACTACATCCTAGATGAAAGGGTGGTCAAAAACACATGAGAATGGCATGTGGTTCTGGACATAAGACTAGACAAAATAGAAGAGGTCTTCCACCTCCAAAAGGGTGTAGATAAACTCTATGATTTTTTCATATAAAAGGGCCTTAGATGGTTCAGGAACAAAGTTGAGGATGTGTATAAGATCGCAAATAAGGAATACCTCAAGCAACATCTCCCAAAGAATAAACTGGACAAGCTAGACCTCAGGAGAGGATATCTAAAAGATGATATCCAGGCAGTGGTAACACTTATAAGCTGAGTGTATGGACTACCTTGGTCCATCCATCTTGAGGGCTAGATGATCCTACTAATAGAGAAGATGAGGAACATAAAGGCTAGGTTTGATTGGGAAACCATCATAAGGGACAAACTAGACGAGCAGTTGATCACGGTTAAGCATAACCCAAAATTCTACATGAGTACATATATAGTGTACTTGTTAGCCATAAGGGTAGATCATTCGAGGCTCACGAAAAGGGAAAACATCAATGACCCAAATGCATGGCCCCATATTTTATATCCGCAACTAGTAATAAGGGAAAACATGCCAGAATATAGCCTATATTACAGGATAGTGAATGATGCTTTCATTTTCACAATCATCAGATCCATAGAAGGTGACTTTGCAAAGAGATTATCACAGGAAGCAATAGCTAAAGTAAGGGCCATAGGGGCTTACTATATATAGTTCAGGACTTTCATGTACATCTGAGTAGCAGGGTCTACCCTGAAACCAAAGAAGCTACCCAGGTATCCATCGAATTGGGTAATCATTTTAGAAATGGCCAGACAGCTTGCGGATGCCTATGAACACATAAAGCATAAAAAAAAGCAATTCTGGGACTTCCCCATTTTCCCAGGCCCATACACTTTCCAGGACATGAAATTTTGCAAGTCCTTGGCCTTTGAGTGGGATGAGTGCCCACTCCAACTATACAAAACCGTTCAGGCCCAATTTAACCCAATAGGTACATATAGCCATATCATTAGCGAAATCTATATCCATGAGCCACACCTTGAAGATCCTGGATAAACTGTGTGGACGATCACGAGGTCAGAATCAGGGATTATTGCAGGATGTCCCTTACTCTAGCACAAGAGACCTTGAAGGCCCCAATTACCCCAAAGGTTTGGGAGAAAGATTCAGATAATGTGTTAGAATCAATTTATACTGTGGATAAGATATACAACAGGCCCAACCTGAATGCAGAAATTGATAAGTATGAGAATGATGATATTGAATTCCAAGTGAGACATGCAGTCAGAACAATGAAGGCATGGATTAAAATGCCTTATCAAATGGATCCTATTCCTTTGAAAAAATTGATGGATCCACCCAGGAAAGTGGATAAGAAACAGGGAGAGAAATCTACTATACCCTAATACAAGAAGGCCCCACCTCAGAAGCCAGGGACATTATATGGCCATGAGCGTGCAGTAGAATATGGTCCAAATCCTAGGCATAAGGCCCCAAAAAATAGGATGACAGGGAAGATAGATCCTCTAGCTAGATCATCACAGACCACACAAGATGAATGCCCTTCCTCTTCTGGTCAATCTCCCCCTACCACAGGAGAAGGGAAGAAAATATACAAAAGGAGGAGAGCTTCTGCGTCTCCACGACTAGAAACCTTACAAGAGGAGCTAGAAGAGGAAGACACACCTTTGGTCAAAAGGACAAGGCCTCAGGAAGCCTCTCATAAGAGGAAACAAAAGGATATAACATGGAAACACACAGAGGAACCGAAAGAGCAGGACAATCCTCTGGATGCCTTAGGTTCAGACGAGTGCCAGATATATGATTTTGAAGGCCTAGAAGGATTTGCAGACCAGGGACATGATACACCTGATTCAAAAAAAATAATTGACATGGGAGCACCGACACTCATCCAACCTCAAGTGATCCCCACTCTACCTCTATCCCAGTTCACTAATCCAGCACTAAACATGCTTGTCGCAAGGATGGACTCTAACATTGGCCAAGGGCCTTAAACTCAAGACACCACAACAACTCATAATATAGCAAGAGATAAATTTGCAGGAGAGAGTTCTACTTTGACTCCACCACCACACATTCCTGTTCCACCAACCTCTCTCCCACCTTGATGCAAAGGCAGTAAGCACTAGTGCATGCATCTTAAAAATTCATCTAAAATTGTCCTGTCGCTGCCCTCTGTCTATACCTGTACACAAACATTAATAAATTTTGACAAACATAAAATATGCAAAATCCCTCCGGTGAGGATGGGAATAATTATCTTTCTAAAAACATATTAAAAAATCATAAAGATCCAACGGTGAGTTTTGGATTTATCACCCTTGTAACAACACCTAAAATTTTGTGATACTCAGAAAATAGAAGAAAACTAAATTTTATTGCTTCTTGTTCAATTCGTACAACCCAGGCCTCTCTCCTTCACAAATAGACTCTAATAATGTTTTATAACTCCTTTATGCAACCATTCTAACTATCTTTTGGTATTTACATCGAATAAGAATACCAAAAGACTCCTTTGCATGTGTTTCCCACAAAAAGACAAAGTGGTCGTTACATTTGAAAATTTGAATCTTTAAACTTTAAAACCAACTTAAAACAAATTAAAATTTATAAACTATGGACTACTAATGTATTCCAACACTTTGGAGACTTAATCAAAATAATTCTAAAACCTAAGTAACCCTTGAATCCCTTGGACACTATTGGTCCAATTACAAGTAATTTGTGCCTTTAGGCCATTAGCAAACGCTTTACATTGAAATGTCATTTCATAACATTAGAAAGCATTATAGTTTCCAATATCTTGCAATTGATATTCATATGATCTTTATCCATATTCTTTTCCCTCTGATTCTTGCTGATTGTCTTCAAAGTTTTCATAGTTGTATTGGATGTCTTTGGTGTCTTGATGGAGTATCCTGTAATGCCCAAAATTTTATGAAGAAAACACACCAAATTTTTTTTTTAATACTAAAAAAAAAGATCACCTAATCATTCACCTACATAATACACACTGAAATATATATGTGATTAAATTATTTACAATGACACTATTGTGCTTTGTTTCTATATAACCATGGATGGGTCATCCATAATTCTTATGAATTTAATTTAGAAGTTGCTAGAGAGTGAACAAGTTAATTCTATTATTAATTCTATATATTTATTATTTATTTACAAGAAGCTAAATTGTCTTTTATATTTGGAGGGTGATAAATTACTAGACTAATTATTTTAAATTTCTACTATAACTATTTACTAGTATATCTATTGTATTGATTACAATTAGAGTTACATAGTAATTAGTTAATATTATTTATACTTGTATTTTTACGTTAGAAACTTTCTATTTATATGTAACAACTTATACACATCTTATTACCTCATTCCTCATTTTTAAAATATGAAATTAAAAGATTCTTATATGTTTTAGAATACATGTGATAGGTATTAAGAAAAATAAAGTCTCTTATAAATTTTCCCACATCCATCCAGTTTAAAGACAATATTTCACTTCCACTTGAATAGGAAGAATATAAGAAGAAAGAAAAATATTTGCAATAAAGAATACCCTTTCCACTCCCTTTTGTTTGAGGGGAAATAGGGAGAAAGAACAATAATTCCATCTCCTATTGTTTAGGAGGAAAAATAGGAAATGCAATTTATAACATTCTCATTAGTTAATATATATCTTCATTTTCCAAAGTAGGTTCTTTACCCAAATTTGAACCAATATGTGTTTATGTTTAAGAGGACTACATCTATATTAGTAAATTTTAATTTACATTGTGCATTAATTTTGTAAATACTATATGAAAGTAGATTTTCTTTATATCTTTGAAATTAGGGCACATATACTTTAAACAAATTATAATTCTTTTAATGACCTAAAATGTCTATTTACTTTCTTATGTACTTAAATTGATCATTTAACGGAAACATGAATATTACTATTATTTTTATTACCATATATTAACATTTTTCCTTGGTCCTACTACTATGCTTCCTACTTTTATTGAACCATAATGAGTTTTATTAGGTTACCACAGTTATTATTTTATAATCCAATAACCAAATAGGCCCTAAATTCAAGGGTCATTTAACCTAAAATTGAATTGGTTTTGCTATTAATTTTAATTTAAAGTTACGCTTTCATTCTTTTATCTTATGCCAAGGAGTACTAAAATGGACGAGAAGAATGAATTTAGAAATGATAACATTATCATTATAAAAGCAAGCGAATAATCTACTACTGTACTATTTTACTTTGCTACATATTTATTTTTATTTTTTAAAACCTTTGCATCTAGTCAAACATATTGTGCAGATACATTGACTGTTGTTTGAATGCGACTTTAATGAGTCTGAGGCTTAGGTAGCATAAAAATAAATGAATTTAAATGACCATGTTAGCCTGCATGATTGTATTTTATCGTGACAGTGAAAAGTGTTGGAATTATATTGAGATGATGTACTGAGAGGGGAGGGGCGAATCAGTACCTCTAAAACTTTTCTTGGTTATCCCATTAACCCTTAATCATCAGTTTGTAAATTATCTTATCTAACTGTTCATCTTTCTTTATGTATATGCAATCATATCATAAATTCTTTTAATATGTAACCATAACATAAACATTCATGAAAATAGATAACACATAACACAAGATATGATATCGCAGAAAACTCCTGTTAGGAAGTAAAAACTGCGGTGGGGATTGTTACCCACAAGACTTCACTATCT
>MU228473.1:4842205-4863614 GCA_018584345.1 Thuja plicata | reverse complement strand
ACTATACTATTTCTAATACAATATGAAATATACAGTTTCATCAAGCTTTCCTAATGTAACTATTACAAATGTCTGGTTTTTGGTAAGCTCAAGTAGCTTTGATTTGATTCTTGCAGGATTTCTATCTATCTTCAATTCCTTCACTGGATGGATGTAGAATCTTTCTTTCTCTAGTTTGATGTGTTCTCCTTCTGTGTCAAACTCTCTCCCTTTGACTGTTCTCCTTCCTTTTGATTTTTTTTGTTTCACTTGTCAACAACTCTCCCTTTGTATCAGCAACTCTCTCTTTGTATAATATTTCCATACAATCTCTCTCCCTAAGGATATAATCTCTCCCTGTTGGAGTAATGTGATAATGGGTAATCTCTCTCCCTTTATAGAAGGATGTGAAATCTCTCTCCTTTCCAGAAGGATGTGATAATATGGATAATTTCTCTCCCTTTGACAGCAATGCCAAACAAATATCTCACAAATATCTAACATTAATGTCAAGCAATATTTTCTCTCCATCCATAATATATTCCTTGAATTTCCCTCATCCATCATCAATACAACAATATTCTTTGGTGCTTGGTGATGATATATACCTCTTTGTATATAGATTTAGCTTTGAAGTTCATCTCTTTTCTTGCATCAATCATGAATGATATTCTGATAATATATAGGTTGATGCAGCCTTCTAGTCAGCTTACTGACCAGTAGACAAGGGTCTGACCCCTAGTCTCTTTCTCAAGTACTCAAATGCATCCTTGGATAGTGGCTTGGTGAAGATATCGGCCAATTGTTCCTTTGATTGCACATACTCAAGTATCACTTCCTTTGCTCATCGATCTTATGCATGCTTTGTTAATATTTCTTAAGTTTCTCATTTGTATCTCTCTCAATCTTCAAGTCTTCTTTCAATCATTAATTCTCTTTCCTCAGTGATTCATTTTCAGCACATAGTTGTAAGTTCTCATCACCGGTGTCACTTAGTTGTTCATTTAGTGCATGGTTCTCATGTGTCAATTTTTGAAGTATAATGTCTTTTTATCTGATCAGTTCTTCAACATTATTCTTTGCAGTTTCATAAGTTCTCTTTGCATCTTCAGCGACCCTTATGCCTTCAAGTACTTCACACATCCTTATACCTTGAATTTCTTGTTATCTTTTCATCTTGGATGCTTCATTAGCCACAGTCTTGTTATTTTCCATTAGATCTTCTATAGCTACCTCAACTTCCTCTAAGTTAACACTACCTTTAGATAATTCATCAATGTTGTCTAGACTGTACCTTAGTTGTTCAGACAATTCTTCCCTTTTTTTCTTGTGAAGCCTTAAGCTTGTTTTTCATTTCTTCAATCATCTCATTAGCTGCATCCATCTGTCTTTCATACATATATCTTTCCATCTCCACAAATGTACTCCCCAAGTTGTTAAACTTTCCTCCTACAGAGTCTGAGCTCTGATACCAATTATTGAAAATAGAAGGTACTGAGAGGGGGGTGAATCAGTATTGATAAAACTTTCAAACTTATAGAAATACCTTTGAATAACAACAAATTAAAATTCCACACTAAGTAGCATAAAACTGTAAGTGTAAATTAAAAGTATAGTGAATGAAAATAACAACACATTCACACACATAATAGTTAGATTTTTGTTGTGGAAACCCTTTGTCAGGGGGAAAAATCATGGTGGGGATGACACCCACAATCTTCTCACTACATTAGAAAAGAGTGCTCTGTTAGAAGCTTACAATTGTCACTTTATGAGTGACTCACCCTATTAGGAGTGGTTTATACCTTGTTACAAGTATCTGAAGTCCTATTACAGACTACCTTGTTAAAGGATTTAATCTCACTATTACACTGTTCACCTGTTAATGTATTTACAATAAAAGTCTTATTAGAGACTACCCTGTTAAGGGATTTAATATTGTTGAAACTATTAGGAATACACCAAATGAATTGACATGTTTAATGCACTTCAAAATGCTAATCAGAGTATTTTATGCTTTTTTCTGTCCCTAAACTCTGTTCTGAATCCTCTCTGTAATCTACTCTTCAATTGTTGTCCAAGATCTTAACACTTCATCATCATTTCATTCAATTGCTTCAATACATCATACTACTATGTGTTTTCATCAGCTATCCTCTTATAGTCTATTTACCTTTAATCCCAAACATAATTAGGGTTTCAGTTTCTCTCCCAAAAAAAATTATCATATGCAACTAACTCATAAAAACATCATAATCTCACTATGTTGTCCATAAAAAACTTCAACTTGTCTTCTCCAATGTGAAATAGTTCTTTAATATTATTGGTCCAAAATGTGCCTTGAATTCATAACCAGGTCTGTACATAAATACCAAGAAATTAACTTATTCAACTCTTAATTAAAATAGTGTACTATGTTTTATATTCTATCTAAATTCAATGAATCTTGCCCCGCCATAACCTCTTTTGATAATCATTCAAAACTGTTCTTTAACCTTTACCTTTTACCTGTTCACTTAACTAACCAATTGGTATTATCTTCACTAATGTCCTTTACTGGTGTAAATAAATTAGCATGGTCACAAATCTTATTTCACCTGTAGTCTCTAAAACTTCCAGTGTACCAATAGTAAACGTGACTTCTTCCACCCCTTCACATGTTCTCTTGTTCACCTGTCTGTTTGTTCTCCTTTTCTACTTAACTTGAAGTTATCAGTTGAGTAAACTATCTACCAATTTGTGTAACTTCATGTACTCATACATAACTAACTTAACTATATACTTGATTTCTAGAAATGACAACCATACCTTTATGTGATCATCATCAATGTCATATCTCAATATTCTGATATCATCAAGAGGGAAAGTAAGGATAAAGCTGAGGCAGGAGAAGTTGAAACTAAATTTAATAAGGAACAAGAACAACTAAGAGCTAGTGATAAGAAGTCCTTTGTGGTAGGAAAACCTACTATGAAATCTATAAAATTTGTTGATGCTATTACAGTTGATATCATAATTATTGATGTTAAGAAGAATGGAAGAATGAAAAATGTGGTGAAGTGTTTTGATGCATGTGTTACTGAAGACAAGAAGAAAATAGAAGATGTAGTTGTAGAGAGTCTACATACTTTTTGTGAAACACATAGTGAGCTATACTATGAAATACATAAGGAACCATTTAAGGAAGTTTACAAAAGATGGATAGAAGCTTTAAAGGTTGATATAGTAATGATGGAGCAAGAACTTGCACTATTGAAACTTGGATTAACAACTGAGGAAGTGAAGGTAATGGTTGAAGAAATGAGTGGAGAATTCAAGACAAGAAAAATAGTAACAAGGATTCTCATTGGAGAATCAAAATTGGTAAGAGATGGGACAGTGGAGTTTTGGGAAAAGTTATTAAAATATGAGATAGGAACCAAGGAAAAATTGGTAGAAGAGAAGGAAAAAGGTCAAGACTCTAAATTTGAACAGATAAATGATATCATAGATAATGTTATCTCTGACATACCTGACCGAATACATAAAATTAATACTCAAACTCAAGTGGATGAACCAAGTGATCGGACTGGAAAGGAAGTAACAGAACAGAAAAGTGAAGATCAAAAGATTGATGAAGATGTATTGTCAGTGTAGAGGAAATCAGACTTAACCAGTGAAGCTAGCACACAAAAGAAGAGAAAAAATACAAAGTCTTCTAGTTACAAGGAAAAAGATGAAGGTGAACCTAAAGATGAAGAAATCCAAGAAACTATTGACATTACTAAAATGAGTCCTAAGGAGATGATGAAGATTTCCGAGAAGCTTAGAGAGAAAGCAGAAAGAGACAGAATAAAGGGAAAGAAGAAAAAGGCAAGTGTACTAAAAGGAGAAAGGAATATAATCAGAAGTCTAGTACCTGATGTGAAATATGATAAATAAGATAAACCTATTGTTCAGTTGGGTATTTTGGTCAAGGCAGTTTATGATCAAGTATCTAACTTGGAGAATGCCCATATGAAGTTGGAAATGAAAGAGTATGAGAAGAAATGAACTGAAAATTTGAAAGAGATTATATCAGTATAAAAAGAGTCACTTGCAGTTCTAGTGAACAAAGTAAAGGATATCCTATAGGAGGTAGGAAAATTACTTGTAAAAGCGTCCAAGTTTACATATTTTACAAAGGATTTAGAGAAGAAGAGAGAGGAAGCTCAACATGAGCTTAATTATTTGGTTGAAAAGTTTGATCCCCTAACTAGTTCCATTTCAACATACAGTGCTAAGGTCAAAATTATTACTCACATAGTGAAGAAGTTGCAAGAAGAGAAAGATCAAATAATTATATCACTTATGGATTTGCATACCTACCTAGCTTCCACAATAGATCTTATGCAATAGAATGTGAGTGATGCAGAAAAAATATTAATTCTACCAGAGGTGATTACTTTGAATGATATGGAAGGGTCATCATTGATAATACGTGGAAAGATTCTATCTATGGAGTGCTTAAAAGAGTCATGGGAGAAGTCATTGGAGTTGGAAAAGACACTCTTCAAGGATGTCTTCAACAAAATGTAATTCTAGTATGTATGTGTACTCCTTTGTCATTATTGACAAAAAGGGGGAGATAGATGTGTATGGGGAGATATATATGAGTTGAAGCATGCATGGTGTAAGGGGGAGTATTAGTTGAATGAGTTATATGGTATAGGTCCATACTTACAGAGTTATGGAAGGCTGAATGTTGAAATTATACAAAGTTTTTGCCATCAATTCCAAAGGGGGAGATTGTTGACATTATGGTATTTTTTAGAGGAGATCTAAAGATGGGTCATATGTAGATACAAAATTGGTTGTCATTTATGGAAACATGTTCAGTTAATATTATTGAAGCGATCGGTAAGATCTGTACATGATCAGTAAAGGCGGATACAATTAACTATATTGATCAGTGTACATGAGATGTATAGGAAGAACAATTTCAGTCAGTTAAATTGGTAGTGGTTGAGCTACAGAGAAAAATAGAAGATGTGATCTTAGAGAATACATTCATATGGTATGAGGAAGGCATGGTTCTGATTACGACAGCTAATTTGATGTTTTGAGTGAATTATTTTTTTGATGTGGAAGCCAGTGTACCTATTGGGTTACCGATCAGAATTTCATGATGAATCAGTTGAGGTGGTGGATGTAAATTCATCTATCATTTATGTTAATGTATATTATGTTTGGAGATGACATGTTAGGTATGGTTGATGCTGATTTTGAGTAGGTTGATAAGTATTTTGTGCTGACTTGGATGGAAATTTTTTAGGTCTTAAACCACTTATGAACATAATATATAAGGAGAGATAAATCATGTGATTTAGGGTTGTGATCATACTTTGAAGTGAAACAATTAGATATTGAAGAAGCAAAGATCAGTACAACATCAGAGAGAAAAAGAACAGAAAGGGTCTGATAGGCAATCAGTGTCATTCTACATATCATTATTACTATTATTTTCCTAATAGTTGCAGCAGGTCAAATCCCTTAACCAGGTAGATCCTAAAAGGTCTTTATTGTAAATCCTTTAACATGGTAACTTATTTATTTAATGTTGAAATCATCTATCAAGGTAGACTCTAACAAGTCTTTTGGTACTTCTAATAAGGTACTAGTCACGTTTAACAGGGTGAACCCTAGAAAGGGTATTGTAGCTCCTAATAGGGAAAGCATTTTTACCACAGTAAGGTGATTTATGGGTGTTATCCCTAACATGGTTATTTCCCTTTAACAGGGGTTTCCACATGAAAAATTTGTGTTATATGTGATGCTTTTGTGGATGCTTGATATTGTTTACTTCTATTTGATATTATCAGTTGCATGCTTCAATAGTTGGAAGTTGTTGATTAGCTTTGTTAGATCGGTTGTGAAATTTCTTAAGTACTTGTGTATGGTGATTCACCCCCCCTCCCCTCTCAGTGCTTGTTCATACTAACATGATGAAGTGTACTCCCCTTACAAATCCAAACACAAAAAAAAATAGAGAAACAAACATAAAAATACAAGAAAGAAATGTTTTCTTTCTATTATCTCAATGAAATAAAAAATACAACATTCAAAAAGTACATGCTACAACCACGTGAGCTCAAATCACTACAAATAAAAAAAATCTCTAAGAAAACCCTCTAAACTAGAGCCTCAATCTGTACTGGTGGAGATGTCCCCTTGTAACCTTGGTTCACCTCTTTATTCAACACCAATTACCACCTTAGAAAATTATAAAAAAAGTGTAGCTTTTCTTATTTTTGATGTCCAACAGTCCAATGATTCATTTCCCTACCCAGGTGGATTTTGCAATGAAACTTGAGTTTTGGTGCTACAACATTTGGGAACCATAATTTTGACTCGGGCATCTGATTTTATATTATAACATATTGTTGGAAATATTTAAAAGAGATCTACAACATCAAATACATCTAAATAGCTATTTGTCTAGTTGTACAACTTTTTTCAGAGCTTTTAAGGCCCTAAATTTTGAGTGATGCAGAAGCATCTTGGGTTCTTGGAAATCTTGCATCAACCAAAAATATTTTATTTCAATTTGTTCATGTTAGCCACTTCCTATGTTTGTTGTGGCATTCCTTCGATTTGGATTCTTTTTGGTTGCGGACCTCATGGAATGTTCTTCACGTTGTGGTTAATAATCGTCTAGGTACGCACCTCAATCCATTCCTTCTTGGTGGAGATCTCTTTGATTTTTGCCTGGACCTATTTGTTCTTCATATTTCATGGCATGTTGGATTTTTTTTTATCTCGCAAATATTTTCCTTGGTTTGTGCACCTTATTGGCATATCATTCAATTTTCATGGGATTGTGGCTGACCTCCCTTTGGTTGCACACTTCTTTTCAAAAATTTCTAGGGGAACTCTTAATTTGGGCCCTAACCTATATTTGGTTTAACATTTTTCTTACCTTGGGGAATGTGATCTTTCTTGGCCCACCTAATTGTGTTTTGAATGTCTATAAATGGATGTAATTAATCATTATGAAAGTAGCTTTTACATAGATAACCTCTTGAAGGTTAGCATGAAGGATAATTTGGATTTTAGTTTGTAATTAGGCATGTATGCCTAGAATGTAAGTATGCATGTTGATGGCCAATTGTACTTGATTTCATGAATCTATTATAGTGTGAACTACTGATCTTGAATTCTCTCAGTTATTTGTTGTTTTCTTGTTGATTGCTTCTGTGTGTGACTCTTGTTGCACAATTGGGCTATTCTCATTAAGGATTCTCCATCTTTGATTGCACCAAGTGGTATCAAAGAAAATTTTCATTCTTTTGGTAGTTGAATTCCGTCTCTAGAGATTTCAAATCCCTAGAGATCTTTGTTGTGGGGTGGTAGAGTGAGGATCTGACCTGCAATTTCAGAGGACTTGTGCAAAGATGAATTAGAGAGGAAATGCAAGAGGTGGAAGGAGAGATACAAATCCAATAGTATTGCATATGTTGAGACAAATTTTAGTGATATTGAATGTTGTTGAAATGACCCAAAGAAGAGGTCGACACATAGAAGATGTAATTGATGAAGAAGAAGAAAGAGAAGAATAAGAATAAGTAGTAGTAGTAGTAGTAGTAGTAGGATAAGAGAAACCAGAACTTAAACAAGGAGATGATAAGATTATTAAATGCAAGACCACATTTCAATCCATAAGACTATGATGGAAATTTATATTTAAATGAATTTCTTGATTGGATTATAGACATGGAAAAATACTTTGATTATGAGGGTATTCAGGATGATAAGAAAGTGAAGTATGCTTACACAAAGTTGAGAGGACATGAATCATTATGGTGGGAACATATGCAGACTGATGGACAAAGGAGAGGAAAAAAATATCAAATCATGGGATAGGATGTGTTTTTTTTTTTTTTTATGCTATGATGATTGAACAACAACCTTTCCTTTCTCTGATAAAATTTTAAAGAGAAGCCAACTCCAACTATTATTCCATGTAATGAAAAGGAGCAACTAACAAGCACTCATACCATGCTTCTACACTTTAGGTTCCTCTATACCAAGGGGGGATACCATTTAATACCTTCAAATAATCTATATGGTATTAATCAAGCGGGAATATCACAAAAACTCAACATAACTGGGAGATACTAGATAACTGGCTAATTACCCATTGAATATCACCTATGAAATTGAGCATGAGATAGATAGATCACAAAAAACTTGTAAAAATATAGGACATAATGGATTTTATGTTTGTGTTTGCAGAAACATAGCCAATATATAACTAGACATGAAACAATATATAACTTGTCAATCTTTGATCAATGCTTTATCCATTAGGCTATACTCTAAAACAAATACAATATGCAGAAGTCAATTATTATCAAAGATTCTAGGTCATGAACACAACTATCCCAAACCCATAAAACTTATAAGATGCTAGTGTATATCAAGATGAATCTATGTATTAATTAGAGCATCATTTAATTTGACCCTTGATCAAAACTCTAAAACAACTACATAAACACAGATAAAATCTATGCTAATGAATTGGAAAATTCATAACTCATAAGACATAACACCACATGAAAGATTGGAATCTGGATCTTTGTATTAAGTTTTAAAAAATCATACTTTTGTATACAAGATGTAATCAGAGATAACCTCTTCAACAATATACAATAGATCTTCCAACTTTATTTCTAATCATGAAACCTATCTAGTACAATCCTGCTATATTCCCTTGACTGAAAACTTTACAAAATGCTTACAATACTTAATTTTCTAGCCCTTTCCAATGACCATGGGAATCTTGTTATAGAAGAGGATTGGAAAAGCTATGGATCAATTGGATAAAGGACAAAATATATGACTCCTATAAAAGAAAAAAATGCAAGTGGGATAACAACCACTCTTTTGCAAGATCTTTCAAGTACTTTGTCTTCTAACCGCCTGCTTCCTTGTAACTGCTTCAAAATTGTTTGGAAGTTTCCAGGTGGAATTTGTTGCCGTGGTTATCTTATATACTGATCTTTGCATCCATTTATCTTGTTAAAAAATGTTGGGAAGACTGCCACCTGTTGATTATCATACAACATCCTCTTCTTCTTGGTTGGATACACTATATCTGTCCTTCCAAGAGGTAAACACCTCATCACTCGGCCAAAAGAAGTTCATGACCTCATCTTTTTTGTTGTTAAATTCATCCCAACTGGCCTTTTCCTTCTCAATTTCCTCTTTCCAAAACCCAAAGTATAGTTTGTCCATGTCAATAATTTCAACGGTTTGAACAAACAAAAGTGTGCTCTCTAGAGTTATAATGTTGTTAGTCCTAGTGTCCAATTCATCATTCATCTGGTTCATCCACAAGGCTTCCCTCTTTATCTTTCCATTCTTCCTGAATAAATTGGCGAACATCTCATAACGGGTTTTGGAGTATTCCTTTCTTAATATCTCTGCCTTTTTTAGGATGCTACTTCTCCTTATATCCAAATCCATTAGAAGTTTGAAAAAATTTTAAGTGGTAGTTAACACTATGTCCACATTATCTTCCTTCTTAGATAAGGAATAGAAATACTTTAATTCTTCCTTCTTTCCTTTCCATCTCTGCATAATTGGATCCCATTTATCTTTGTCTTCATTCAAAGAGTTTAGTATGCTTATAATTTTCTTCCCATGTAGGTAAATAGAGGGAGGGTCTCGATCATCTGTAAAATGCATAAGTGTGGTCCTTATCTTATCTTCATTTTTTTTTTGCACCCATGCTTGTGCCTCCCTGAACTTTATACTTTCTTCATCCCATTTCTTACTTATCCCTTCTAATCTGGTCCTTTCAACTTCTAGTTTGTCTTTTTCCAAATTCAGATCTACCTCTGTAGTAGGGCCAAATGGTATGGGGGAAGGGTGAAATTATATAATTGGGATAGAGGAAGAGGGATGATGTGGGTCCTATGTTATCACCCTTTGTGGAGAAACTTGGGCTAATTGTTGCCCCTCTAATCTGGCAATTTTTCTGTCCTTCTCCAATGATTTCAATATGTCATCATTGTAAGCCTTCAAGTTTGTTTCTAGCTTAGTTCTCAGGATTTGAATTTATTCCTCTTGCTTTTCTCCCACCTTTAGGCCAAATTTTGGAGACTCTAATGTGATGCATGTTGCTTCTACCCCAAAAAAGTTTGCAACTCTTCTCACTAGAAGACTACCTACCTACTCAACTTGAGTGTCTTCATTAGTCCTTTTCTGTTCCCTCTTTTTCAATGACCACATTAATAATGTTGCATGGTCTTCACTGAACTTAACCCCTTTATATGCTTGTTGAGCTTCTGCCTCAATTTAATGCATGGGTTTGGTCTATTTTCTAACAGCATCAAACACCACAACATCAACTATGTCTCATTCAGGTAAGAGAAGTACTCCATCTTTCCTAACTAGCTCTCTACCTTCTTCAGGAGTAATTTTGTCAAACTTGGATATCATATCCTATGTTACCTATGTCTCAATTTCATCCTTATTCTTATCAGGCTGATTATTTTGCCTATGTTGACATTTTTCTTGGAATTCATTAATGTGAACTCTCCATAGAAACTGAACAAATGCCCTAGATTTTACATATTTATCATCTGACATAAACTCATCACTAGCCTGTTTGGTGATTGGATCCATCTCTTTGCCAGAAAAATCAGCAATTTTCAATTCCATATTGGTATGTTTAGGAGCCTCTGGTATCCCTTCTTATATCTCTTGAGATGTTATGAAAATCTACCCTGCATCTCCCATCTGCAGTAATTATACTGCAATAGCTTTCTCTTCCATTTGTAAGGGGAACTGGGAAGGGGAATATAAGTCTTCCAATTGTTTTCCCTCTTCCTATGTTCTTTTCCTCTTGGGGGCTGGCATCTATTCATATTCTACATTTATGGCCCTCTTTCCTTTTGAGGTAGAAACCTCTTTATCACGTACTTGTATTTGAGACTGACCCCTACAGGATGTTTCACCCTTCTTTACTACCATATTGTACCCTTGTTTTTTATGTAGTATATATTTTCCTACTAGAACAATCCTACCATGTGTAGATTTTCTTAGGATAGCCTTAGCCCTCTCTGGCTCTTCATTCATTACTGCCTCTTTCTTTTGATTCAATGTCTGCATGAAATCTTCAAATAAAGACATCAATATATCAATCTTCTTGGACCAAGGATGAAACTCCTTCAAAGGATCATATCCTTTATTAAATTTTTTCTTAAATTCCAAGGTCTTCTTGTAGACTAACCATTTTTCTTTCTTAATCTCTTGCTCTTGTAAATTGAATTCATTCCTGATGATGTCCTCTGGAAAGTTGAAATGATGATCCAATACTAAACACTTTGTTCTTTTCCTGGACATATCATTGATGAATCCTTCAATATCAACACATCTTACCTATGATGTCATCATTTGATAGGGTTCAAGGTATTAATTTAAGTGTTTACATCCCACTTTGGTAATAACAAATTGATGCACAATTGTGATAGTAGGGAAGATGATGCCTTAGTATTTCCCGATCAATTCCTCCCCTTGTAGTCCACCAATTTGTCTAATTATGTCTGCAATTCCTACTTTAAGAGGGACCTGATATGGGACTATTTTTGGAACTCCTCTGAAACCATAAAATCTGAAGACTGTTGAAACAGGGTATAGAATGATATCACCCCAATTGTGTACTATCTCAACACTTTTAAAAAATTATTTAGGTCTTAAAAGATTCAATAAACCTCTGTGAATTATTGGATTGTCTGAAAACAATAATGCTCTAATCCTGGAAGCAAAACACTTGTCAAAGGTGATCAAACTGGCCTCTTTCCTGTCCCATGATAGATCTACACTCCACAGTTGGACAAGCATCTCTTCATAATCTTTGAACCTCATTAGATCCATCTCCTTCTCAAAATAATCAACATTCTTGAATAGGATCATATGCATTAACATGGAATACCATCCAAACGGTTTGACTACCTTGGCATTTTTTATACCTATTAGACCTTGGTGAATTAGTTCAGCAATATAGGTGGAAAAATAAAAAATGATATCCAAGTGTGGATGAATAATTTGAACCATCATGAACATATAGTGAATAGGCATCACTGCTTCTTCATCTTCTCCAAAAATATGACTTAGAGCACTGTACATTCCTCAAGCCTTTGAATTGAAATAATCTAATTTGAATGGCTCTGGTGTATTAGGGCCTAAAACAACCAGGTCTCCTATCTTGTTAAAGAATTCCCTCAAAGGCCCACCTTCGAGGTAACTTCTTTGAACCTTATATATTTCTTTGAACTAATCAAAATCAATGTTCTCGATTTCAACAGAGGGATCATTTAATTGGAACACCTCCCTTATTTCCTCAGGTGTGATGCTTACTAATATATTGCCATTTATGTCCCTCAGAACCTTAGAAACACTGTCATACTTCTCTGTAATTTGGATTAATAATTTTGTGTCCATGAAAACCCCAGGGACTATTAACTTTCCAACATCAAACTGCCAGATCTTACTATTTGGGGAAAATGCATTCCTTTGGCTAAAAACCACTTTAAACAATCCCAAACAAGCATGCTAATTTTGGCATCTCTTGCCTATCTTCCCATATCATACAAACCCTCCCCAAATTTCAATTGAGGATGTATTGGCACTATATCTTTAAGTTTAGAAGTGTCATTGGTTGGCCTATTTAATTGCTGCAGGAAATTCTCACATACATTTCTCTCCTAATAATTAGTTTTCCCTGAAATTTCTCTTTTGGGTGTGATTCTTAATTTAGGCTTTCTAGAACAAAAGATAATATCTTTGTATGCAAAATCTACTTTCTTCAAAACCCTACTACCAATTCAGTTTTGATTGTTCAGAAATGCAGTCTCATAAAACTTACCCGTTATGCAAAGTTGGTAACAAACATAAAACATCACAATTCAGCTCTTCTTCAAATCACTTCACCAATTATGGCTTTCAAAGACTCAAAAATACAATCTTATGTATATTGTCAAGTATAATCAGAATTTAATTCCCATTGGGATGGACACACGCTTCACCATTACTTTCGCTTCATTTGAACCTTCACGGCCCAATGGTTCAAAAAACTTTACTTTACCAATTTAAAATGTGACCATTGATCTCAACAACTTCTCATTACATCCTACGGCTAGCAATGGTTAATGAAAATCACCATCAGTTTGGACACGTGTTCATTAGGCGCAATACCTTGATGAGTAAATCTTGATAACCTTTTGGCTGAGGCTTTGTGATGTCCATCCGAATAACATCAAATTACAATTCCTTTACATTCGTTTATAACCCGTGGCCGATGATCTCATTTATGCTACATGTCATGCTAGCGTGATGCCTCAATGGTTGACCTTTTTACATCTCAGTCTTAAGGATTTACGTTCACCATTGGATCCTTTTAAAACTATCAGTGTTTTACCTCCTTTAACTTCGGTCAGGCCCCATCATTTATCCATGTGTCATGCTAGCGCAATGCCTTGATGAGTAGATCACGATCATCTTTTCTTTGAGGCTTTACATTGTTCGTTCGATCAAAACCTGATTGATCTCATCTTAACCTTAGCATTCACTTCGTAACTATAGGCACCACAAACTTTATGAAACACAGGTGGTAGCGAGGTGCAATTCCTCAAAGGTTATCTGTTCTGCATCTTGTGATTAAGGAATTAAGCCAACCGTCTGATTTGATTTAACTTGATCACAGGTTACTTAATCACCATATTACTGACCATAGGTTTAAATTTTTAGATAAGACACAAGTCATCTAGGCGCAATGCCTTAATGGTTAAACATTTTTCATCTCTGGGCTAAGGCATTACGCCATCTGCACAATCAAATCTAATGTGCACATTGTTTACTTTATTTGCAAAGTCAGACCCACTTAAGAAACGTGGTAGATAGGCGCAATGCCTTAATAGCTAATCAAATTGAATCTCTGGCTTGAGGTTTTACACCAACCGTTGGATGAAATTTAAGTTACATCACCTTTACTTTATTCTTTATCACTGAAGAGGGCCCACCAGATGCCAAGTGTCACTCAGGCACAATGCCTTGATAGATAGATCTTGATCATCTTTCTACTGAGGGTTTATGCCAACCACACGATCAAATCTGATGTCCTTATCTTTTACCTTGACTATTATGAATTCATCCAGACCTACTGGGACAAATTTCGCACAGGAACAATGCCTTGAATGGTAGATTGAACGCATCTTGAGATGAAGGAAATGCGTTGTCTATTGGATCAAATGGAATTTGTATGCACTTTATCATAACCTTTTAACCAATTTCAGACCTGCCAAAGATATGTGGCCTTCAGGTGCAATGCCTTGATGAGTAGATCTTGATCATCTTTCAGCTAAGGCAACGTGCTATCCGTTGGATCAAAACTAAGTTGCATGACACATGATGTAACATTAAAAGGCCCGTGGGGCATCTAGACTTAGGATAAAATAATTAAAGCACTAGGTCTATAGAATAAACATAAGAATGGCCCCGCCCGATGATAAAATAAACAAATGGGTTCAAAAGACTTTAAGTGACAGAAAATTAACTCAAAATAAGAACAAGACCTAGAACCTTAGGGTTTTAGACCAACAACCCAAATTTTTAAAACACAATTACTAGGGTTTTGAACAACACAGGACCTAGTTTAACCTTGAAACACATGACTCATCATTTGGGCTGAATTTTTTTTTGTATAGCCCTAATAGGATGGTGAATAAGTTAAAAACTAAGTTCTTACATGTTGATTATCATGCAAAATTGTCTAGGAAGTTATAGAATCTTAAGAAGGAATCTACTGTGAGGGAGTATAGCGAAGGGTTCTACAAGTTGGATATAAGATCTGGTCATACCAAAGATGAGGTTGAAATAATTATAAGGTATCTCAATGGATTGAGAGCTTCAATACAAGATGAGATCATTTTGGTCAAGTTGTAGAGTGTGGAAGAGGCTTATCAATATACCCTAAAGGCTGAGGAAAAGTTGAACAAAAGGCATGAAAAAAGACAAAGAGGAAGATGTGGAATATTTAAAAGAGGAAAATCCTTAAGAGGAGGAAGGTCTTATGCAGATTAGAACAAGGGTAAGGCTGGAAGTAAAGAGGAGAGCTCATATCAAAGGGATGATAGAAATTTTTATAAGAATGATGTAAAAATAGCTATAGGAGAGATGATAGAAGAATGTTTAGAGTAACTTTTTTTAAGTGTGGTGGGGAGGTCATAGCGCCTGAGAGTGTACTCAAGGGAATTCAAACAAGAGGACTAAGAATGATGACATAAATACTTTTGTTGAAGAGGAACCTAGTGGATCTTTGAATCAACCCAAAGATGGAGAATCTTTGATGATTAGGAGATCCCTTTGTCATAATGAGATGGATCAAGAACCATTGCAGAGAAAGAGTTTTTTCAAAAAAAGTTATAAGATTGACGGTAAATGTTGTAAGGTCATCATTGACAGTGGTAGTTCAGATAACCTAGCCTCAAAAGAGTTGGTGAAAAAATTGAAGTTGTGAAGATTGAAGCATCCTACGTACTATCAGATCGCATGGATTTAGGATGATCATAAGGTACTGGTAAGTGAACAGTGTTTGGTGAGATTTAAGATTGGTTCTTATCATGATGAAGTTTTATGTGACATTATGCATATGGATGTATTCTACATATTGTTGGGTAGAACTTGTAAATATGATAGACAAGCATTGCATTATGGTAGTAAGAATATATATACTATTGTTGAAAGTAGAATGAAACAAGTATTTTTTCCTTTGGAAGAGACTCCTAAATGTGAGATTTGTACAAATGTTCAAATTTATTTGGTTGAAGGAAGGAAATACTTGGATGGTTTGAGAAATGAGAACATGTGCTATGCTTTGATTCTTAAGAATTATGATTTGAAATCTAAGGGTGAACAATCAAAGGAGATAACAGAGTTGCTAACAGAGTATAAGGACATAATCTCAAACAATATGCTTGATAGATTACCACCATTGAGGAGTATTAGTCATTGCATGGATCTTATTCCTCAAGAAAGTTTGCCTAATAAAGCAGCACATTGAATGACACCTACAGAGAATGATGAATTGAATAGAAAAGTGCATGAGTTGTTAAAGAAGGGTTTGATTAGAGAAAGTTTGAGTCCTTGTGTAGTGCTTGCAATATTAGCATCATAAAATAGTGGAGAATGGAGGATGTGTACTGATTCAAGACCTATAAACCAAATCAAATAGAAATGTAGGTTTCATTTACCTAGGATGGATGACATAATGGATTGTTTGAGTGGAGCTAGATATTTTGAAAATATAGGATTGAAGAGTGGATCATCAGATTAGGATAAGAGAAGGTGATGAGTGGAAGACTGAATTTAAGAAAAATAAAGGATTGTATGAATGGTTGGTGATGCCTTTTGGATTGACTAATGCACCGGGTAATTTCATGAGGTTTATGAATGAGGTATTGAACAAATTATTGGATAAGTTTGTGATTGTATATTTGGATGACATTTTGATTGTTAGTAAGTCAAAAGAAGGTATTTTTTTGCATTTGAGACTAGTATTGTAGAGGTTAAGGGAAGAGAAATTGTTGATAAACATTAAGTGTACTTTCATGAAGGAAGAGCTTGTGTACTTGGGATTTTTTATATTAATGGATGGATTAAAGATGGATCTTGAGAAGGTAAAAGAAGGTTTTGATTGGCCTACACCTGAAAGCATTGGAGAGGTAAGGTCATTTCATGGGTTGGCTAGTTTCTAATGAAAGTTAATTAGGAATTTCAATACAGTTTGTAGTCTTATGATGGAAACAATCAGGGGAGACATAAAGTATTTCAGGTGGACACATGGAGCAAATATGAATTTTCAGTTGTTGAAACAAAAGGTAATTGAAAAATCTATGTTAGCACTACCTGATTTCAGTAAAGCATTTCAAGTTGATTGTAATGCAAGTGGAAATGCACTTGGAGCAATATTATGTCAAGAAGGAAAATCTATTTCTTATTTCAGTGAGAAGTTGAATGGTGCAAAGAGAAGATATTTCATGTATGATCAAGAATTCTATGCCATAATTAAATATTTGAAAAAGTGGAGACATTACCTATTGCCTAAAGAGTTTGCGTTGTATATAGATCATCAAGCATTGCAATATTTAATAATTCAAGGAAGGTTAAATCAGAGACATGTGAAATAGGTTGACTTATTACAAATTTATACTTTTGTACTGAAGCATAGGAGTGGGAAGTCAAATAGAGTTGTTGATTCTTTAATTAGGAGAAGGAATTTGTTGAGTGAGATGAGAGTTGAGGTGTTAGGATTTGATGAATTTAAGACCCTGTATTAGGAATATTTTGATTTCACCAAACCTTGGAAATCTTGTAAAGAACTTGTTGTAGTGGACTGAACCAAGTGGTTGGATTATTTCCTTCAATAGGACCTATTATTTAAAGGACATCATTTGTGTGTGCCTAGAGGTTTAATGAGAGAAATTTTGATCAGAGAGAAACATTATGGAGGA
Organism: Thuja plicata; assembly: GCA_018584345.1. Classification (NCBI taxonomy): domain Eukaryota; kingdom Viridiplantae; phylum Streptophyta; class Pinopsida; order Cupressales; family Cupressaceae; genus Thuja; species Thuja plicata. Next base: position 4,846,101 of record MU228473.1, on the reverse strand, counting down.
TTAGAAGGAAACTTTGGCATTAATAAGACTATGGATTTGGTAAGTGAGAATTACTTTTGGCCTCAAATTCATAAGGATGTAAGGAAATTTGTTTAAGGTTACAGAGTTTGTCAAGTTGTGAAAGGGAATAGTCAGAATGTTGGATTGTATACATCTTTGATAGTATTGAATTAACCTTGAAAAGACATAAGCATGGACTTTATACTTGGATTTCCTAAAACTAAAAGAGGTAATGATTCTATATTTATGGTTGTAGATATATTTTCAAAGATGGCTCATTTCATACCTTGTAAGAAAACATCAAACACAATACATGTAGCAGACTTATTTTTCAAGAAAGTTGTGAGATTGCAGGGTTTACCTAAGAGAATTGTTTTGGACAAAGATAATAAGTTTTTTAGGACACTTTGGAAGAAGTTGAATATATAATTAAAGCTTAGTTCTACATTTCACCCATAGAAAAATGGATAAACATAGGTAGTGAACAAAAGTTTGATAAATTTACTTAGATGTTTGGTTAGAGAGAAAGCTGGAAGTTGGGATCGGCTACTTGCACAAGAAGAGTTTGCATATAACAATTTAGTGAATAGGACTACAGGGAAAACACCATTTGAAATTTTTTTAGGCATGAATCCTAAAGTAGTATTAGAATTAAGGGACATTAGTCATGAGGATAAGAGGAGTGCAGAAGAAGAGGACTTCACTGAACATATGAAGTCATTTCATGATCAGGTAAAGAAACATTTGGAAGATATGAATCAGAAGTATAAAGAGAAGGAAAATGAGAAAATGATACATAAGGAGTTCTATGTTAGGGATGAATTGGTAGTATATCTGAATAATGGTAGATTTACAGTTGGAATATACAACAAGATAAAGCAAGATGAGAAAGTTTGGTCCTTGTAAGTTGTTGAGGAAATTTGATTCAGGGAATGCGTATCAAATTGAGTTGTCAAACAGTATGGATATATCACCTATATTTAATATTACATATCTCTATGAGTACCATGAGACAAAATTTAATGGTGAAGACAATGGATCAGATATGGAGAAACATTTTCCTAAGAAACACTTGGATGATATTGAAGATATTATGGATTGTAGAGTTGGTACAATACTTTGACTATCTTTTGAAATGAAAGAATAGACCAGTTTGAAGATTCTTCATGGATTTCTCAAGTTGAGTTAGACCATCTTGGTTTTCCTTTAGCATCAAATTAAGAGGCTCACCTTTTAATAACCCCGAGTGTCTGTGTAGCAGCATCTTGTGTTCTTGGAAATCTTGAATCAACCAAAAATAATTTTTTTTAGTTTGTTCCTATTATCCAGTTCCTATGTTTGTTGTGGCCTTCCTTCAATTTGGCTTCTTTTTAGTTGAAGACCTTATGGCATGTTCTTCACCTTGTGGTTGATCATCATCTCGGTATGCACCTCCATGTTGGAAAGAGACACTAATATGTATGGATTGTATGTTTTCATTGATGGAAACCATACATAATTCTGGAGATGATTTATCATATTATGATGATACCGAATGATAGATTGTTGATTTGGCTAAGTATAGAATACCCGGTACAAAATATTGGGTTCAGTATATGGATATGTACAGACATATATGATCAATTTTTGAGGTGCGAACCTAGGAGGATCTTTAGAGAGATATTATCTACTTTTTTTTATGTTCCCAACATTTTATGTTATCATTTGATCAAGTTATAACTTTTGGAGTATCAAGCATACAAAGTCAGTTGGGTATTGGATCAATCAGAGATCCTATCAGAATGATGATATGATCGGTTTGATATTTGGAGATGATATATTCAACATGTGTGATGAAATGTACGCTTTTGTTCAAGGTTAGGAACATGTTTTGAGGTTAGATCTAGATGATACTACACACACTACTAATAGTATTTTTTAGGCCGACACAGTTTAAGTTGTTAGAATAACTGAGAGGGAGGGGTGAATTAGTGGCCTCAAAAATATTCCAATAAATCAACCACAAAACTTATTTCCACAATTATAAGTCTCTAGTTATCTTCATTCCTACAAGATGAATGCCTTGAAATAATCTTATCAAATAACTACTGCTCAGAGTTCACTATTTATCCCTTTTATTTATCTTTACCGATTAGTAGTCTTTCATTTACCGAAATATAGTAAATTACTTAGTGTATACCGATCAATCCAGATTAGTTATGTGTAATGCAAAACACTAAATTAATGACTCATAAACACATTGAAACATGGATTTTTAACCTGGAAACCATGTTAAGGGAAAAATTACTTGGGACCGGTACCCAAAATTTTCACTCTTCTAAAGTGAGCTCGGTAAAGAGCCAACCCTGTTAAAGGTTACAAACACAATGTTAAGTGTGACCTTGTTAGAATATTTAAATAGAATAGTTTGTCACATGATATATGGCATCTCTATGCTATCTTTATGACCAAACCCTGTGTAGTTTGTCACTTTATATCTGGCATCTCTATGCTATCTTCATGAGCAAACCTTTTGATACTCCTTAGGATGTATCTCAATATATAAATGATTGTTAAGTCATGCTCAGTTAAGAGAATTTATGATCCAATGGCTAAATTGAAACAGTAAATAATCTATTCACATATACAACTAGACTTTGAAGATTTTCAGATCTATTGTAAGCTCATAATACCTTTATGATCAATGTCTCCTTTCAATACCTTTGCTCCACTTCTTTCTTCTCAGTGATGTTGTGGTTCTCTATTGCTCGGTATCCGTAGAAATATTTATCTCTTTCCTTAGCTTGATTGATTAGGACTGTATGAATTTGTTCTTCACCATTATCTCTTTAGCATCCTCTTCTCTATTCACGCCTTTTTCACAATGAATTAGCTTGTCTCTTTATAGACATGTTTTCACTGTTTCTCAGTCCTTGAATTTCTTGTTCTTGGCGTGATCACAGTTCTAGCCAATCTTTCTTTAAAACTATACTTCAATTTTATCCTGTAGATTTCTCTTAGACAACTGGAATAAAACAACTTTAAATCTCTTTCTTATCTCTAGCTTTTAACTTGTTGATTAAAACAATATTAACAACCAGTTAACTCCTTCTTTAGCTCTTTCCAGCTAAGTCTTTTGTCGTTTCTAAACTTCATTTCTTTTCAATGTTTAACTCCTTGTTAGGTTGGTCAACACTTTAGTTCTCCTCGAGCATCTCTATTAAGGTTATCTGTCTGTCGGGGTTGTCTGTCTATCATGGTTGTCTGTCCGTCGGGTAACACTATGATTTTATGCTCAGGTTAATTTGGTTCTTCTTTTCTTTAATGCTTGCTTGGGTTTCTTTCTCGGGTATCACTGTGACTTTCCTCTCAGGGTTCTCTATCCGTCATGGTGCACTGATCATCAGTGTTTGTTGTCACTTAGTGCATACTGAACTTTTATGCATTAATGATAGCATAACCTTAATTTTTATGGTTCTCTGAAGTCTTTGACACTATGTATATAACCAATCAGATTATATCAAGTTGACATCAATGACAATACAATACATTAACTGATTTAATGTCTTGCATTAACTTTTTGCAGCTTTGTGATTGTTATCCTAATTTGCAGCATGCATCAAAATAATCATAAACAAGAAAAGATTGCATTTTTAGAAAAGTCCTATTAATATTATCCTTCAGGTATTATTAATAAACATTTTGTAAATTACATACATTCATTTCAGAAATGTCATTTTTTGTACCATAAGAGTTGATCATATTCCCAAAAGTTTCAAATTACAATTTAATCAATTACATTGTGCATTCAAACTAAATGTATTATACAAATGTTGCTTCATCTTTCTTTTTATGTCAAAACAATAGTACATTGCAGAATAAAAGGCATAATTGAAAGTATGGAGTAGGGGTCCCAT
>MU228473.1:4820565-4832484 GCA_018584345.1 Thuja plicata | reverse complement strand
AGGTTGAATTAGAAGAAAAGAAGTGGGGTGAAAGTGAATGGAAGATAGAAGTTTGGAAGAGGTGGAAAGAAATGGAGAGAAGAAAGAGAATTTTCCTTAAGAAAGAGAATGCCCCAAAATCAATCAATTGTTTAAGATAGAAAAAAATTTGATTGAGATCACGAAAGAAGATAAGGAAATGAAGATCAGAATGTGATCACAGTTGATTAAAAGTCCACAAGAACTTGATGAAGGAAAACCCTCGCAAACTCATAATGTAGCCTAAAAATGTAAACTAACATGAGGTCTAACAATGCAAGCTACATGAAAATGCAAAGGTGTACTTGCAATAGAGCAATTGTAACATAGGAATTTGTGTTCATCATTCATAAGAGAATGTTAAGGAACTTATTTTCATCATTGGGCCATTATTAACGGACATCAGAAAATCACACAATCATCACTAGTCACAAGTGCAACTATGAAGATATAAATGTGTTTTATATCGGATTGGAATGTGGAAATATTCTAACATAAGCATCAAAGGCATAAAGGTCAAGATGACTGTGATGTTAGCTTACCCAATTTGATGTAGCAAAACCATGCTGGCATCAATACATAGAGGCCAGGATGACCAGCAAAACAGTTGTGCAAAAATAGTGAAGCATAAAGCAGGAAGCAAATAAAAACATTTTCCATGCCCCAAGTCCTCTAGCTATGCATCACGGAGAGACTTATTAGACAAGGACACTCAACAAAAATCAATAACAGTCAGCACACAAAGAAAAGATCATGACATAGCTCAAGCATTAAGTGTTGTGTTTAAAAATTTAAGTGTGTTAACTGATACTGAATTCCGAGGATAAGGATCAAATGCTTGCAAGAAAGTAAGATCACATGAAAAAACTGGGTAAGACCAAACCAATAAGTGTTGAAAAACACTCGATGTCAAGGGTTGTATTGAAAAATATAGTTGAGGTGGTGTTGAAAAACACCATTTGTGAGGTGTCCTAAAGACTAACGCATCCAAGAGACCAAAGCTAACACAATTATGCCCCCTAGACAAAGACAAAGACCAATTCCAGACCAAGGCAACAAGGAAAAGGCATGATGGAGAAAGGCTAAGTGTCCAGGACACACGCTAAGAAATAGGGGTGCAAAGGCCTCAAGTAGCACCCATTTCCAGGTTTTCACCACTTGGATTTTATTACAATTTTTTCTCTTTTCTTTTTTTTTCTTTTTTTCTTCTTTTTTTTTCAGGACTTTTTATATTTATTTTTTTTGAATTTTTACTACCAAGGCACCTGTTTCCAGGTTTTCACCAAGGCACTTTTTCTATTTTTTTGAATTTTTTAAATTTTTGATTTCTTTTATATTTTTGGAATATATAATTTTTTTGGAGATACATCAAAGCGCCTATTGCTAGGTTTTCACTATGATGATCATTTTTTCAGGATATTTTCCGATTTTTAGAATTTTTGACAATATATCATTTTTTTGAATTTTTTCAGGATCAATAATTATGTACAAAAGGATGCCCCTAGAAAGAATGGGCATCATGGATAGAACTTCTTTAGGTGCAAGACATTGATAGGATCAGGGAGTTGTTCTCCCTTCTCGGTAGATAGTAAATAAGCACATGTCCCAAAAGTTGTAATAATGTAAGGTGCAAGACAATTAGGTTCAAATTTGCCCTTTTGATCTCTACGTTGTTGATTCTTAGGATTTTCACGTAGGACAAGATCTCCCACTTGGAATTCTCTAGGGAAAACTTTTTTGTTGAAGGCTTTGGACATGCACTTTTGATAGACCCTCATATGGTCAAATGATGCTTGACGTTTTTCATCTAGAATTTCTAACTCTAGAAGTATCATGGCATGGTAGTCTTCATCTGTAACTAGACCATGGAGAGAAACTCAAAGTGAAGGAATCTCAACCTCCAAAGGTAACACTGCTTTAGCGCCATATGAAAGGCGAAATGAGTTGCCCCAGTGGGAGTGCAAATACTCATTCTATAGGCCCATAAAGCCAGATTTATCTATAAGTGCCAATCTCTACCATTCTTATAGACTGTTCTATGTAAAATTTTAAGAATGGTCTTTATTATGCCTCTACTTGACCATTTCCTTGCGGGAAGTAAATGGAGGACCAATGTTGTTTAATCTTGAATTTCTTGCAGAATTGTTTAAGGTCCTTATTTTAAAACTGGCCTTTGTTGTTAGTGATAATCTCGGAAGGAACTCCATATCGACAGATGATATGGTTTAAAATGAATAGAGAAATTGTCTTGCCCGAGGCAACAAAAAGTGGGACAACTTCTATCCATTTAGTGAAGTAATCAGTAGCAGTGATAATAAATTTGTGTCCACCTGATGAGTTGGGATGAATCTACCCAACAAGATCAAAGGCCCAACGCTAAAATTTCCAATGAGAAATAGAAGGAATAAGCTCCCTACTTAGAGCATGTATCAGGTTACCATTTTTTTGACACTTTTCACATGATTTTGCAAAGGCTACTGCATCAATCTGCATCGTGGGCCAATAGTACCCTGCCCTAAGAAACCTTTGGGCCATGGCCAGACCATTGGAGTGTCCCCCATAGATGCCATCGTGAATGTCAACTAACACTTGGTCGGATTATTCCTTTACTAAACATCTAAGAAGTGTTCCATCTAGACCCCTCCTATACAAATCACCAGTGATAAGGGAATGGCGAGAGGCATTTTGGGTAAGGTTTCTACATTCAGATTGATTAAAGGTTTCAGGTATAATGCCATCACAAAGATATGAGTAAATGGCACCATAACGGGATGATTCATGACCAACAAGGGTACAAATAATATGGCTTTCTTGGGAGTCAAATACAGGGTGATGTAGCTCTTCCACCAGGAATTCAAATCTTGATTCATGTTGCTCCAACTGAAGAAGTGAAGCAAGTGTAGCCATAGCATCAACTGCTTTATTTTCTGCTATAGGGATTTGCTAAAATGTGAAAAATCTGAAATATCTTTTTAAGGAATCAACCATTTTCTTGTAAGGTACCATCTTCTCATGTTTTGTTTGATATTCATCATTAACTTGGTTGATTATCAGTTGTGAATCTCCATAGATGTGTAACTCTGTGATTGTCCATTCTATGGCCATCTTAAGTCCATTTTTTAAAGATTCATACTCAGCAATATTGTTTGTACATGGGAACAATAATTTGTAAGACTTAAGGATTGTGTACCCATGAGGAGAAACAGACAAAACACCAGCTCCTGAAACATTTTGCATAAAAGATCCATCAAAGAACATATTCCATGTTCATTTAGTCATGTACATAAGATGCTCATCTAGGAAGTCAACTTGAATAGGTGCATTATCTTGTAATGGGAAATCAGCCAATTGATCTGCTATGGCTTGTCCTTTGATTGATTTTTTCTCAATGTACTCTATGTCAAACTCTGAAAGTATCATCATCCATTTAGCAAGTCTACCTGTGAGGGAAGCCTTACTTAGCAAGTATTTGAGTGGATATATTTTTTCTATGAGGTGTATAGTGTGCGCAAGCATGTAATGTCGCAACTTTTGGGAAGAAAACACAATAGCAAGGCAAGCTTTCTCAATGCTAGTGTAGTTAACCTCATATGAAACAAGAGTACGACTAATGTAGTATATTGTTCCTTCTTTCCCATTTTCATCAAGTTGAGGTAGTAATGCCCCCAAGGAAGATTTTGTTGCTGAAATGTATAGAATAAGTGGTTTCCCAGGGATAGGAGGCATTAAAATAGGAGGATTTTCCAAGTACTTCTTGATTTGATCTATACTCTTTTGACATTCCTCATTCCAAACACATTTGACTCATTTATGTAAGTTCTTATTGAAAGGTTGAGCTCTATCTGCCAATTGTGAAATGAATCTCCTTATAGATTGAAGACGTCCTTGCAAACTCCTCATTTGACTAATGTTTTTAGGAGGTCCCATATCCATGATTGCTTGGACTTTTTCAGGGTCCACCTCTATTCCTTTTGCTGAAATGATGAAGCCAAGAATTTTTCCAGAGGTGACTCCAAATGCACACTTCTTAGGATTTAACCTTAGTTGAAATTATTCCATGTGATCTAGAATTACTTCTAAATCATCTAAGTGTGTATCCCTTTGTTTAGACTTTGCCAAGGTGTCATCCACATAATCTTCCATGTTTTTATGCATCATGTCACGAAAAATAGTTGTCATGGCTCATTGATAGGTGGCTCTGGCATTTTTTAATCCAAAAGGCATAATGTTCCAACAATAGGTACCCCATGCACAAGTGAATGCAGTATTTTCTTGATCTTCAAGAGCTATCTTAATCTGATTGCACCCAAAAAATCCATCCATCAAAGAATAAATATCATAACCCGCAGTCATATCCACTATCATGTCTATATTGGGGAGTGGAAAGTCATCCTTTAAGCATGCTCTATTGAGATCTCTAAAATCTATGCAAACTCGAATAGATTTTTCATGTTTGGAAACTGGTACAATTTTTGATATCCATTCAACATAGGCAATAGCTCTTATAAATTTTGCACTAAGGAATTTTTCTAATTCAGCTTTACCTGGAAGAGCTATGTGAGGATGCATCTTCCTCAATTTTTGTTTAACTGGTTTGATGTTTGGAGCTATAGATAAGTGATGCATAATAAGATTAATGTCCAATCGTGGCATATCTGAACAAGTCCATGCAAAATTGATCTTCTTGGTTTGTAAGAACTTAGTGTAAGCTTCATTCTCTTGTGGTGACAAGGACTCGGCCAAGTGCACTATCTGTGGAGCCTCATCTGTACCCAAATTGACTGCTTGTGTTGGTTCAATAAGCACTGAAGATCGATCCTAAAAATAGCCAGGGAGACGATCAAGTACCTCATCCTTAGGTGCCTTAGAGAGGTTTTCACCCTTGGATACATCATTTATTTTTACTTTTTTCAGTTCTAACACCACCACACAGTGGTTTTTGCCATCAAAACACCTATTATTTTGTTTTTCTTTTCTTTTTATCTCATGACTAAGGTACTTGATGTATGGCTCTGCCATACTGGTAGCTGATTCATTGGTGGAAGAGACTAAAGGTTCAATGGCATTTAGGTAACAAGCTATCTCATAATCATTTTGGAATGTCAAAAGGTCAGGTTCTTGATAGCTTTAGGACCAATCAATAAGGTTGGGATGAACAAGGGGTAAATCAATGACTGGTTCCAGGCCATAAATATGAATGATATTATCATTGGTGACTGAAGAGTCAGAGTCCGTCAAGTATCCCTCTAAGCTACCCAAATCAATATTCGTCCTAACAAGTGAAGAATCATCCATGAAGGCAACATGTGGGTTCAAAACCTCTAATCCTACACATGACTCGTTGGCTACCTCAAGTGGAGAACTAAAAGTGTGAACAACATCAATATCTCTATCAACTGTTGAGGGCTCTAAAAAAGAGTCCCATTCATACTCATTAGAACTAGTATCTAAACTGTGACTAGGATGCTTACACCATGAAGGTTTGGGACATCATGATGTAGAAGGTCTAGTTTCATCAGAAGTAGTACTTTCTCTTTCCATTAAACAAACAATATTTTTTCGTTGACGCTCTCTCAAAGGATCTTCTATATCTGATTCTTGTTCTAAAGTTTCAACTGATACATGGGTGACTGAAATATCTGAATCTCCCCAAAGGAGAGTAGTGGAAGGGGTCCAATCTTCACACATATCTTGTTGATTTTTCAAATTAGGCACATATTCTAGTTCATCATCACTATCCAACTTTTCAAAGAGAGGATTAGTACGCTTGTTGCAATTTTCAAATCCTAGGCCAACCAGATTCTTAGACTTGCGTCCAAATTTAGCATGATCAAGGGGTTTGGACCTAGCATCCAAATTGTGATTAAGAGGGCCGTAACTAGGATAGCCCATCTTTTTTGACAAAAGTATACCCCCTTCCATAAGTCTTAGGAGAGGGAGAGAAGTTCTCATTATGCATATATTTTTCTTCTCTATAGATCCAGTCTCTAACAAATGTTTCCTCTTTCTCATCTTGAATAGGCACTGACGATTCCACAAATTTTCCAAATAAAGTCATATCTGAAGAGGAAGGTTTCATTTCTTTGGAAGGTTTTCCATAAGACCAAGGTGAGACTTGTAATTTTGTGAGGGATTTGAGTTGATATCCTCCCATACCTATACACTTAAGCTTGTCTTTACATTCAGCCAATGTTGCATCAAAATCCTCTGCTTCTCTATTGAGGGGAACATGAGCCCCTACTAAAATTGAATTAACAGATAAGGTGTTATCCCCGGGTATACGGATCTCTATTCCATTATAGGGGAACTTAACACATTGATGGTAGGTAGACGGTACTTCTTGCATGTCATGAATCCATGGTCTACCAAGTAAGATATTATACGCAAGGGGTCCAACATCAGCTATTTGAAATAAAATATCCTTTTGATTAGGGCCAATCCTAATAGGAAGGATGGCTAACCCCTTGGAACTTCTTTCTGCCTCATCATAGGCCTTGATAGTAATCCTTTTTCTGGTATCTATAACCTCTTCAAAATAACCTAATTCTTTCAAAAGACTAAAGGAACAAATATTAAGCCCAGTACCCCCATCTATCAACATGCCTCTAACATGGGTTCTATGGATCATGACCTCAATATGAAGGGCAAGATTGTGCGGATGGCTCAAAGCTTTATCATCATCTTCTGAAAATGTAAGGTAATGAGGAGTAGCAATGTGATTAACCATATTTTGGAATTGATCAATATCTAAGTTGTTGGGGACATTTTCCGTGCGCAAAGAATCCTCAAGGATTTGTTTATGTCTAGGAGACAACTCTAAGAGCTCAAAGATTGAAATCTGAGTGGGGGTTCTTTGTAACTAATCAACAAGATTGTAGTTTGATTTAGGATTAATAGCTGGTTTCAAGGTGACAGGCTTGGGCACCACTTGCTTAGGTTTACTTGACTGGTTTGAATTGGGTCCTCTAATGACAATGGGACCTTGACTTTGGGTAACAACATTAAGGGCTTGGGATGACCTTCTAGAGTTGGGACCCCTTAGCACCACAATAGGTTCTCTATCAAAAATAGGAGGAGAGTCCTCATCCAGATCATAACCATAAGGATCTCTTCCACTCATCATATTAACATTTTCTTCAACAACTTCAAGCATATTGATAACATTCTCCACATCTATGTAAGTATAATTGATCTTAGCTTTTCCATTATTAACTTTAGAGGTTTCCCCCTTTTCATACTTGGGCAAAGGTTCTGTAAATGCCTTATGGTTAGCATTGGTGTTCAATCCATCTATGGTAATTTGATTACTCTCAATGAGATCTTGAACGATATGCTTGATTCTCCAGCAATGTTCAACATCATGTCCAATACCATTATGAAATATGCAAAAGGCTTTCTCCTGCCACCACCATGGTTTAACTTCAGGTTTGCAAAAATGCACTGCATCTAGAGGATGTATCAGATTGCTATCAACAATTTTCTTAAAAATTTCCCCATATGTTTCACCAAGTTTTGCAAATTGACGTCTTTCACCCTTAGGCTTACCTTGGTAATTTGGCTTACTATCTTGTTGAGCAGATGTATTGAGCTTCGTAGCTTGAACAGTACTAGATAAGTGGAGCACAGGTTGATCTCTAGGTTGGGAGGAATCCACAACTCCATCATTAAGCACTTGTTTGTTCCTATTCCAATGTTGGTTCTTCCCTTTATCCTTGTTGTTTTGACCATTGTTGTTATTATTTCCATGTTTAGTCAAAATGCCTTGTTCTCTTAAAACATCCTCAATTCTACATGCGGTCTCAACCATGGTGTCAAATGAATCAAAAACCATTTTCTTAACTTCATACCACATTTTGGGAACCAAGTTACTAACAAGAATGTCAATCTTTTCATTATCAGTAATAGTTCTAGAATAGCAAGAGAATTTTTCGTCTCCACCTTTGCAAGAAGGTAACAAAAGATTCTCCTTGATTCTTCTTTAAGCTACATAAGTCCAACAAAGTGATAGATCTTGAAACATTGTATGCAAAGTGTTGAAAAAATCTATGAACAAGCTCCTTGAAAGTCTTAACAAGGGGAGTTATCTTGGTAAACCATTCCATTGCTTTTCCCTTAAGACTTCATGGGAATAACCTCATAAGGTATGAATCATCTTGATGGAACTCAAAACTAGTGGTAAAAAATTGGCGTACATGATCATGTGGATCTCCACTCCCACCATATCTGTCATATTGAGGAATTTCAACCTTTCTAGGAAATTCTTTCATGTCAACACTCTTATCAAAAGGATTAGGACAAATTGAGTCCAATGAGAAAGAATTATTAGGTGCGGATATCTTGTCTATTTGTCTTTTCAATTCATCTATTTGTTCCTCTTGAGACGGGTCGTGCCTCTTAATCTTCCTATCCACATCAAAGTTGTAAGGGACCCTAGCACCCCTGTTGATTAGATTCTCTAGGAACTTATCCTGGTTTTGCTCCACATACTGTTGTAAAAATGGTTCTTGTTGCATTTGCATGAAATCTTGGGAGGTATGATAAAAGCTTGCGCTACTACCACCATATTGTGAACCATAATGAGCACATTGTAAAGATGGTCTTGAGTTCCTTGGAGGGGTTTGTCTCCTATGATGATCATGTCTAGAAACCCTTCTTCCACTAGGACTAGGAGATTGTGATGGTGATCTTGAATGCTTCCTACTCCGTGGAGTTCTAGGAGGAGTGGATGGAGGAGAACTGTTTCCACCACTAGCATGCATATTGTTGAATTGATCATTGAGTTGTCTAGCCAAGAGCCTATCTTGCTCCTCTTGAAAGGCTTTCCTTTCCATTTCTATCAAAGTTTGTTTCTCCAACTCTAGGCATCTAATTTTCTCTTCCTTATGAGCTTGTTCATCTTGGAATGCTTTCTTTTCACACTCAATCCTCTTGAGTTTGTCACTCATGTAATTGGTAGGTGAGCTTGGTCTTGAATTTCAAAACAAGTTGTTGGTATAAGTTGTATTGACATGAGTATCATAAAGTTCATCTCCTTGTTTCTCATGTTGTGATAACTCATTGTCATAAGCATGTCTCTTACCTCTCTCTCTCTCATCCCTTTGGTGTGCATCTAGATATCTTGTTGAAATAAGGGGTGAGGTTGGTCTACTATTATGAGAGGAACCACTGAATGAAATATCATGTCCACTCTTTGTAAATATATCCTCATAACGTTTATCTCTGGCTTCCCTCTCTCTCTGAGTCATTGTGTGGCTCATATCCATAGAAGAATGAGAAGATGCCAAGGCGATACCCAACTCACTAAGATGACTCTTGGAATCAAACCACACTTCCAAAGTATTCCTAGGTGATTGATCAAATATGGGTTCTTTTCCCTTATGTCTTTGGCAAGTTTGAACTAAGGGTAATTGGTTAAAAACCACTTGAGGTCATTTTCCTTGACTTACTTGATATCTTGTTGTAACTGGCATGAAAGAAGAGGTACTAGCTGATAGGATGACCCTAAGAGATGTTGGTACCAAACTAGGATAGAAAACGAATTAACTTGTCCAAGAGAGATGATAAGATAGAATATTGCAAAAAGGAATAATCCAATGCTACCACAGAGGTGCCCAATAAATTCTAGTGAATACCCTAGCACATATGGATCAGGAGGATGGTCTTACCCAAATTATATTAATTGAGATTGAAATTGTATGAAAGTGGATGGAAAAGAGACTACCAAAACTCTCCAAGTGTATTATCAAAGAATCTAAAGGTTTATCTTTTCAACAAGGACGGTTTCTAGCTCACCAAGCGCCAAGAAAGGTCACTTGTGAAATCAAAGATTGCTAATTCAAGAGGTCAAAATGCAAGAATCCAAAGCTAAGCAAGCTTCTAACAATGGGATAAGTAATCCAATCTGACCTGAATCAACCCAGAAAACTGAAAATGATAGGGCAGCAAGCTAAATAGGCTCAAAATGACAGCAAACAGCTCACTAACAAGCAGTTTTGCGCGATAGAATGTTGTCTCGCGCGAGGAAATGCACAGAACCACATGACAAAATGTATATCCGTGGGAGGAAACTCAAACTCATGAAATAGGTAAATAGCAAACTGATAGCAAGGTTCACGCGAGGATACTCACATAGCCACGTGAGAAAACAGAGAAAACGATGTGAGGAAACATTTTTCTCGCCTGAGGAAAGGATACAGAACTAAGTTTTTGATAGTTTTAAATAACCAACTAGGTGCATTAACATATTTTATCATGAATCAGCCATGCAAGATAGCAATCAGGGAGTTCAAGTAATCAATTGTCTTCAAACAATGAGCAAGGGACAGAGCAACCTTACACATGAAGATGGATAGTGTCATAGTATTTCTACTCTATAAGAATGCTACTTGTGTATGTTCTCAAATGTTTTCCAATCACGCACATAGTCCTAGAAAAGAAAATTTGGTTGCACTATGGTTCTTAGTAATGGCTTGACTCTGCAACTTTTGCAATCTCAAGTGGGTGAAATCCAATCCCAGCGCACCGAGGTTTTGACACAGTCTCAGAATTTAATCAATCAGGAGCTGCTGAGGAGATCTGACAACCCACAAGAAACTACACCCGTGGAGATTTATTCCACAAGGACATTTATATAGTGGTTGTCACTACCATGGAAAAAATGGTTATTACCGCTTGAGGATTCATCCACATGGTTTACCTAATAAAGGGAGTGTCCACTACGGTTAATCCTCTCTAACAAGGAAGACTCACAAGATGGACCACATGGGGACTCGGTTTGGATTCAATGGTTCCAAGTTTTTGATTCTCCCAAAAGGGAAAAGAGCATAATCCTCTAGCCTCTTCACCTCACCCAAACATAGCAAACATGATTAATTGACCCATTTGAAATTACCTCATTCAAAATTCACACAACAACAAATGACACCAATCTCCCCAAAGAGAGAAGGTAATATCAAAAGTTGAAGCCCAAACCAAGTTGACCAATGAGATAAAAACAAATCCTTCCCTACCTACAAGGGGATCTATCGTCAAGAAAAGCTTTGCATGTAAAATAAACGAATGAAGCCCACTCTCTCAAGATCGCCACAAATAGTGTTCATAAGGCCTAATTACTATGTGAAACATATATGCAAGAAAGAAAATCTAGGTCCATTTTTAGAGCACCAATTAGAAATGTGATCTATGAAAGCAAGAAAACACTTGAGCTAAACACATGAGATGTTCATTTTATTTCCAAAATCCAAATGTTATAGAGAGCAAAAAATACCTCAAATCCAATGCAACGCGAATCATTTTGTTGTTTATCCAAGCAAGTCCAAATCAGCAATAGCAACAGCAAATCACAAATAACAAACCACTAGAAACAGTAAACATTAGTGGTTAGCACGAAAAATTAGAGATATATGAATATAACAAATAAAAATAGATCCCTGGTGTTGAATCTCACGTGAGAAAACACATAGTGCCACGCGAGGAAACGCACAGCCACATGAGGAAATGCACAGGCTTGCACGAGGAAGTGTACAGAATCAGAGAAATACAAAAAAAAAATAGTAAACCAGTCAGATCCAGCCTGATGCTAGATCTTGCGTGAGGAAGTACACAGTGTCACGTGAAGCTTCATGCCAAGCCACGTGAGGAAACACCATATCCAGCAAAATCTCACGTGAACTTTCCCTACAGAACAAAAATAGCAAGTACGGAAAAGACAAAAATTTTGGAAATCCAAAAATAAATTACTAAAAATAGCTATGTGACAGAAAACAAATCTTCTGCCCCACGGTGGGTGCCAAAAATGTGTGCTAAAATGTTGACACACTTCTATGGGTCATTCCATCCAAGGTTGCTCAAGAATGAGGCCTCAAATATCGACTCATAGCTCCCTAGTCATGGAGTGCAAAG
>MU228473.1:4789120-4808213 GCA_018584345.1 Thuja plicata | reverse complement strand
ATATGTATTCCTGTCATGCTTGGAGATAAGTGTTGATTTCATCATTGCTTAGTCTTTTTAGACTAAACTATCTCTTTCTATATTTTGCAGACACTTCCAGCATGCAGGAGCTCTTCAATCAGCCAAATAGGACAACTCAACAACCTCGTCCATCATTCCATACAGGAAATGATGGAATTGACCCCTATCTCCTTTCTTGACTTCTGTACACATGCATGTTTTCTTCTATTTCTTGCATTTTCCTTTAATAGCTATCCCATGGCTTGTATGGGAATTTTACTGTATATTCTTTTGCAAATGAATAAAGAACTTTTGATCACAAATACACTTATATTTTTCTTATAAATGATGCATTTGCACATTAAAGAAATGTTTCTCTTTTTCTGTACTTTTCATTCAGCATACAATAATTAATCACGAATGTTTCAATTTTTAAATGCATTAGAAGTACCTTTCACCAATGCAGTCTAAACTTTACCAATTTTAGCATGATGCTCAAATAGGTAACAGCCTCCTGCTAAGAATGTTGACATACAAAATGGGAAAATCGATTTAGAGGAAAATCAGTTCTGGAATGATCTTGAGAGGTTTTTCTCAGAACTAGATTCAAAATCAGCAACATCAAGCGTCACAGTCCTGGATCAGCTAAAAGATAGTACAACAGCAAAACATTGTCCTGAAATTGTTATTTAGATGGCTAAATGAGACCAAGGAGGTGCCAACTCTAGCACCTAAACTTGAAGGTGTAGCTGAAGAAGAGGAGATGCAATGCTCTAGTCAAATACAAATCAACAAACATCTTGACCATATTTTTGAAGTAAGTGAACTTTCTTTTGTTCTTCTAAAATCATTGCACCAATTGGTCAAATGTATCTCATTTTTCCATACAGTTGCTTATGGATATGATTTTCATTGTGCATTGAGGAAAGGCAACTATTTTTTAGAACTTGTCAATGGCTTTATTTAGTGGTTTATTGCTGATAAGTTTAGGGTAGGTTAGCCTAGGTTAGGTTTGGGTTTCAATAAAGTGTTGTCCAAGCACAGTTTGGTTTGTTTTCCTAGGTCTCGTTGTTGTTTTAGGAGGTTTCTGGTTCAAAGTCCAAGGTCCAAAGCTGAAATCAGAAATCATGAGTCAAAAGGCTTCAATGTCAAGCTGTTGTTTATCTCACACATGCACATGTACATTAGTCTAAGAAATGTCCTTCTACTTAAGCCCAACTCATATGCACATGCATGGCTAATATGTGTAAAGAGTTTGATTTGTTGTGTCATAACATTCCCACACATATCAATAGTACCTGGAGGTCATCACTTCCTGTCAGGTCCATGGATACATGTACAAATGTTACCAAAGAGAAGATTTAATAGAAAAGTAAATGCACATATTTTCCTATCTGCACAGCTATGCATACAAACAAATGTAGTAGGTAGATTGTATTCATTCATACACATATCTATGCATATAGAAAGATACATACTTTTAGAAGTCTGGTTGTAAAGTCTAGGTATAAATTTGAGTCAACTCTGCCACCCAATGGATGAAAAGCTACAAGTCAAAGTGTCTAGCAGGCAGCCATACAGCAAAGGTCGCCAAAATGTTACATATTTTCACCTACCCGCCTCAATCAAATAGAGCCTTGTGTTCTAAACATTGAGGTACATTTGAGCTTTTATGTTTTGCGTATAATTGTTACTTTGAGTTTGATTTAAATTATATGTTGCATTTGATGATGAAAAGTAAAGTACATAGCATGAATAACAAAAGAATATCATATATCTTTTCTGAAAATGTAACATATTTATTGATCAAAATAATGATTTTTTCACACATGCCGTGAAACTAGCAAGGAAAATATTAAATTTTTCTAATCTAGGAAGCATTCAAAAGTACATAAACAGGTGAATGAAAGGAATCCATCCATTGCCTTAATGACTGGAAGCTTGAAGCATGTCTTTGCAGCAACTCTTTATCTGCTAACTCATGCCTTGTCCTTCCATGCTTGCTGCCCTAACCTAAAAATTTGTTAAAGCAATGATGTTAGAACTTTGAAAGTTCTAAGAAATGACTGAAGACTATTTCATCCGCCTACCTATGCAATATCAAATACTCTCTAAACTATAAATATCCAATGTTTTCCTAACTAGCTGTGTTATGTGCATATACAAGTGCTTCATCCTAGCAAGTGGGGTAAAATGAGGCTCCCACAAGGGTCGAGCCCAGCTTGTTGGGGTGAAATCAAAGAGTTATTGATACAGAACAAGAGTATTCAAGAAAGCATGGCAACAACTATAATAGAAGTAACAATGAAATTTATCAAAAGAGGAGCCCAAGGTAGCACACAACATAAATTAGAAATGGACCTTCAGACATCATGTGTAGCAGCAAGTAAGAATGCACTAAGACAATGAAATGTTGCCACCCATGAAGTGAAATTGATCACAATGGAAAAGGTCAGAAAGTATCAAAGGCAGGGTTGTTGATGCTCTACAATATTCTCATATGTCATAATGAGAGTAATCAGATACACCAAATGAAGTCTCTGAATGTCATTCATGGTACAATTTTATTTGCTATGTGAATGAAAAGTTACAAATATCAGTGTGAGTCTATTATGCAGTATAAGGAATCCAAGATTATCAAAATCAAATATCAGATTCATAAATTGGAGCACCAGATGATTATTTTTGGCTAAGGATAATAGTTCTATTTTTATCTTTCAAAATACAACACTATTCCAGAAGTTGGATACTGTAGCAGGCCTATACAGTAGGGAGCAGAAAAGTGTGTGAAATAAAATAGCAATGATGTGTATGGATTGTGTGGGGAGGAAGAAGTCATTCATACTAGCCTACCACATCTTTCATGAGTATACTTATCACCCAGTCATGTGTTCTCAGAAGATTGAGAATAATGGGAGGTGCCAGAATTAAATAATGTTACTACTGAAGGTGCCATGAAAAGAAAAAAAAATAGAGTTTCAATTTCCATACAAAAGGATATATGTTGGAAGAGTGCAAAGAAAGGAAAGTAAAGTAGATTACAGATTTCCAAATTCTGCAGAGAAATACCCAGCTCGTTTTGTTTTTACAAAATCAAAGGATTTTGAACCTTGAATGTTATTTTAGAACAATAGGCATCTTTTTCAAAGCATCGCAAATAGTATCATATTCAACATTTTAAAACATGCAATAAAGTGAAGAACATAAGCTCAAATGGAAGCAATAGTGAAGTTCAGCAGAAACGGTATATCTGTTAAGAAAAATCACATTTTCTTCCAAGAACAACAAATATTTTAAAATGAGATGATCTTTTTTATGAAACGTTCTTGGTCGTTTTCCTCCTAGAAGCCACGTGTTCTAGAAGAAACTAGTTTATTGAGAATAAAAAATAGTAAATATTTTGAGATCCTTGCATGGCAACTATAGGCTCAGATGGTAAGACATTGTTATCAAAGTTATTCATCTCCAATGAAATTAGTCTACCAACCAAACTATCTAGAGTGACACTATTGTTTTATACTACTC
This sequence comes from Thuja plicata, assembly GCA_018584345.1. Classification (NCBI taxonomy): domain Eukaryota; kingdom Viridiplantae; phylum Streptophyta; class Pinopsida; order Cupressales; family Cupressaceae; genus Thuja; species Thuja plicata. Next base: position 4,804,688 of record MU228473.1, on the reverse strand, counting down.
TCATTTCTTGTATAGAAGATACTCTAATAGAATATACAGGCAATAAGGTTCTTAGGATTTTACTTAACACTATCTCTTCTTCAAGTATGCCTCTAACTCCTTAGATAGCATCAACTACCTCTTTTATTCTACAACTATACTGAGTGATATTTTCTCCTTCTCTCATTCTTAGGTCATCAAATTTACCTCATAGGCTCTCTACCTTAGCTCTTAGTACATTAACATCTCATCCATGTACCAGCTTCAATTTGTCCCACATTTGCTTTGCAAAGGTGCAGGTTTTGACATCTTCAAATTCAGCATCAGAGAGTGAGGAAGCAAGTTCTATAATCATATAATTGTGCTCATGCTTTTCTCTTAATTTCTCAAGTGTGTGAGGTCCTTTTGGAAACACATATTCAGTATCCAAGTATTGAGTAATATCATTTTCAATACTTGATAGGTGGAGCCTTATCCTGCTTTTCAAAAATATTATAATAAATCAACCACAAAACTTATTACCACATATAAGTCTCTAGTTATCTTCAGTCCTACAAGATGAATTCCTTGAAATAATCTTATCAAATTACTACTTCTTGGAGTTCACTATTTATCCTTGTTCTTTATCTTTACCGATTAGCAGTCTTTCATTTACCAAAATACAGTAAATTACTTAGTGTATACCGATCAATCTTGATTAGTTATGTGTAATGCAAAACACTAAAGTAATGACTCATAAACACATTGACACATGGATTTTTAACATGGAAATCCTGTTAAGGGAAAAACCACTTGGGACTGGCAACCCAAAAATTTTACTCTTTTGAAGTGAGCTCAGTGAAGAGCCAACCCTGTTAAACGTTACAAACACACTGTTAAGTGCAACCTTGTTAGAGGATTTAAATAGAATAGTTTGTCACTTGATATCTGACATCTCTATGCTACCTTTATGACCAAACCCTATGTATTTTTTCACTTGATATCTAGCATCTCTATGCTATCTTCATGACCACACATTTTGAGACTCCTTAGAATGTCTCTCAATATATAAAGGATTGTTAAGTCATGCTCGATTAAGAGACTTTTTGAGCCAATGGTTAAATTGAAACACTAAATAATCTGTTCACATATACAACTAAACTTTGTAGATTTTCAGATCTATTGTAAGCTCATAATACCTTTCTGATCAATGTCTCCTTTCAATACCTTTGCTCCACTTCTTTCTTCTCGGTGATCATGTGCTTCTTTATTGCTCAGTGTTCGCAGAAATCTTTAGCTCTTTCCTTAGCTTGATTGATCAGGACTGTATGAAGGTGTTCTTCACCAGTATCTCTTCAGCATCCTCTTCTCTATTCACCCCTTTTTCACAATAAATTATATTGTCTCTTTATAGACATTTTTTCACCCTTTCTCAGTCCTTGACTTTCTTGTTCTTGGCATTATCTGCAATTCTAGCCAATCTTTCTTTAAAACTATACTTCAGTTTTATCCCGTAGATTTCTCTTAGACAACTAGAATAAAATAGCTTTAAATATCTTTCTTATCTCTGGCTTTTAACTTGTTGATGAAAATAATATTAAAAACCAGTTAAATCCTTCTTTAGCTCTTGCCAGCTAAGTCTTTTTTCATTTCTGAACTTTATTTCTTTTCGGTGTTTACCTCCTTGTTAGCTTGGTCAACACTTCATTTGTCCTCAAGTATCTCCATCAGGGTTTTCTGTCTGTCGAGTAACACTATGATGTTATGCTTGGGTTACTTTGGTTCTTCTCATTGGTAATGCTTTCCTGGCTTTCTTTCTTGGGTATCACTATGACTTTCCTCTCAGGGTTCTCTATCTGTCGGGGTGCACTGACCGTCGGTATTTGTTGTCACTTAGTGCATACTGAACTTTTATGCATTACTGATAGCATAACCTTAATCTTTCTGGTTCTCTAAATTCTTGTACAATATGTATATAAACCATCAGATTATATCAAGTTGACATTAATGGAAATACAATAAATTAACTGATTTAATGTCTTGCATTAACTTCCTGCAGCTTGGTGGTTATCCACTTAACATCTTAAAACATTCAATCAGTTATAGTTCATGAAAAGTTAATATCTTTGATGATGAGTATATAATCTCAAGTTATTGAGATGTTTTAGATGATGTGATGGTTGGCTATGATAGTGATATGTTGGCTATGAATTATGGATCAGTGATAAGAGGTTCAATTATCAGATAAGCTAATTTATTTTGTACTTACATGGAACTGTTCAATAATTGTTGATGTTATTTCCCAGTTCACTTTTGTAGACGAAATCTTTTGTATGGAAGTGAGCCTCGTTGTATGTTTTGTATTTGAGCGGTGATCTCTAGGTTGTAAGATTGAATGCATGTGCATTCCCCTCATGTACTAATACCTTTACAAGGTGTCATAATTTTGTGGGTGCTTATTACTTTCAGTTATAATTGGTTTATGGTTATGCAATCAAGTTAATAAGTTTAAAAGTTCTAGAATACTGATTCACCCGCCTCTAAGTGTTCCTCGATCCTAACAATTAGTATCAGATATTTGGTCCTTGGAAGAAGGCTAACCACTTGAGTAAGGTCTTGATGGCAGATTTAACAATTTCTAGCAGTACTCAAAGGCAAATCATGATTGCGCTTGAAGATCTTAAAAAATCAAATGCTCACAATCTAGAATTGGAAAAGAGACTTAAGGACGTTGAAAGTTTCATTGAGAATTTGAAGGAACAATTGAACAAATCCAGAGATAAGAGGAAAGATCTTGTTGAACAGTTGAACAAAAAAGATGATTCACAAGCCTTGAGAGAAAAATCAAATGAGTGTGAACAGATCACAAAAGACAGAGATAATATGAAGCATGAAATGGAGTCTTTGGTAATGAAGATGACTAAGGAAATTAAAGCAAAGAAAAATATTGAGCAAACCTTGAAGGAAAAAATTAAGGAATTGCATAGACTGAATTGTGAAGTTGGACAATTTCATATCAATCTTGAGGAATCCAGACATAATGAGAAGGAACTTTAAAGGGTAAATGAAGTTCTTAGGAGTGAAATTTCCGCAACTAATGAATTCAAATAAAAAATCAAATCTAGTATAGTGAAACTTGATGGACAGCTTGGAAGCTTAAGATAAAAAGGAGAGACACGAGTACTTGGATTTGAGAAGGGAGAAAGTTTTGTATCTGGTCAAAACAATACCTTAACAGAAAAACATATGAAGGAACCAAAAAGAACACCTATGAGACAACCTAATGGACAAAACTTCAATGGGGTATGTAATAGAGAAAAACCATGCAGGAGAAGACCTAATACCACATCATTTTCTGGCTATTGTTACACTTGCTACAACTATGGAAACATATAACATCAATGCAGATCAAAGATGAATAATTATGTGAACCAGAGGAACACAATCTATTAAAAATGCAACAATTTTGGACATGTTGTGAAGTAGTACATATTAAGGAAAAATCAATAAAACACAAGATATGTAAATGTGATATGTTTTAATTGCAAAAATTCTTGTCATATTGCTAGGAATTACAAATAGAATAATGTAGGAGGTTTGGTAGAAAAGAACAGTGTGCAGAATGATAAAGGAAATAAAATAATTGATGTCGATGAAGTTAACAAGGAAATGAGAAAGACATGGGTTAGAAAAGAATAGATTGATTCTACTGGAAGGATCTCACCAACATTTGGTGTGCAAATTTCATCTGGAAATTGATTATATCATTGACCTAAGGGGGAGTTTTTCATGAAAAATATTTACCTCGCCCCTGAATCGTATAAAGAAGTGAATGTAATCAACATATTCAAATGCAAAAATTAATTTATGACATGTTTCATTTGGAAGAATTGTGTTGATGTTTTGAAGGTTCGGCGATGGATTTTATGTCCTTTGTTCTGAGACAATTTGAAGCTAGGGAACAACAAATTAATTGTTGTCTACTTTTTAGGCATGCGAAGTAATAAAAAAATAATTCTTGTATTCATTTTATGCCTTGCGAGTTGAAGAAGAGTTTGTAGAGTAGTTAAATGAGATTTCAAAGGAGATTGAAGTGATTTATAGTGATTTCAAGATTAACCATGTTTGGAATAACAGTCCACCAACACAACTGAGGGGGGGTGAATCAGTTATGAGATAGATTATTAAAATTTAAACATTATAAACCAAAAATTTAACCCAAATGATAACATAGTAAAGGAAACACCATAACAAAATCCTATGTTGTCAAGGAAACCATGTTAAAGGTAAAACCCCGGTGGGAGTTAGCACCCACAAATAGTGTACTGAGAGTATAGTATCCCTGCTAAAATATTTAGCCCTGTTAGGAGATTATTAATGCATTATAGTACATAGTCCCTATTAAATGACATACCCTATTAGGATTCAAGAGTAATAGTAGGCTCACTACCCAGAAACACTGCCTAAAGAAGGTTAAATCCACCTTCAAGACTTACTGTTTGAAATACAAGTGTATATAAAATATACAATCCAATGACATGTCTGATAGCAACTGTATTTTCTTGATTAGTTCCAATGAAGTCTCTTAATCACATCCTCTTCTCTACATCTAGCAGTCTTCACACAAACAAGCTCGTAGCATCCACACTTTGTTGTTTCCACACTTTCTATAAAAGAAAACAACTTTCTTTTATACATGTTTACAATAAGCAATTAGGTCATCCAATTAAGACTTTCCCAATGCACAAATAATTACATAACCCCTTTCTAAGATAAACACAGTACCTATAAAAATTAAACATCAATTACAATTCATCAAATATAATCTAATATCCGCAATCCATGCTCACAATCCATAATACACACTCCATCTCTGAAGTCGGCCCCAAGTAGGTCTCCTCTAGAATACACGCCACAATTGAAATCACCAAGAGTCCTGTGACCCAAGAATCATAAAATACATTTATCAACATGTCTTTTTCCATTCCCCAAGCTCACATATTATGAATCCATATCGCACGTGAGTTATCCTTAAAACTCAGAGACTAACTCTTTCATAGATCATTGTCATAGTCCAGTACCTAGTCTTCACCAAAACTTATGTAACTCACTCAATCTGATATATTAAGAAACATGACCTTATCCATAAGATCACAACACATCCTTTTATACATCACCATCTTCACACATTCTGAAACAATCATATAGTACACGTACACTTTTTTCAGTCATCTAAACAACAAGTAATAACCAATCTGTTTTGCCTCAATAAAAACATATGTTAACATCAGTGACAAAACATGAATGCCAACAACAACAACATAAGATAATTCCAACAATCTCCCCCTTTTTCATTGATGTAAACATATGGAAAAATCCATCAACCCAATGGTACTCTCTCTTAATACAATCTTCTCAATATCCTCAACACAACTCTCCCTAAAATAATAGGTATTTTCACATAGAATCTCTCCCCCTTTGACAATAATAGAAAAGGGTTTCATAACTCTACTTATGACCATGTTTCCTCTACAAGGCGTAGATTTTTAAAATCTTCATGCCCTCAAGAACCAGGTGCAAAATTATCCAAATATGTTCTATATTGTTCCTGCAATCACTCTCCCTGAGGAGTAGATCCATACATCAAGTCTAAAAAATTATATAACTCTGAAAGCCATTGATAACTCTGAAAGCCAGTGGACTGATGCATTCCTACATCAATTAGTTCTTGTAAGGAGGGGATCTCACCCCAAGCATACCTCTAAATACTCAAAGGATTCCTTTGGCAAATGTTTTGTAAATATATCTACTATTTGTTCCTTTGTGTTAATATACTCCAATCTAATCTCCTTCTCTGCAACCTTGTCTCTCAAGAAATGATACTTAATGGAAATATGTTTAGTCTTCGAATGCATAACTAATTTTTGACATATTCACTGTGCTAGTGTTATCAAAATAGATAACCACTAGCTCATCAAAATTTATTCTAATGTCCTTCAAAATTTGCTTCATCCAAAAAATTTGTGTGTAATTTATACCAGTAACAACATACTCTGATTTAGTAGTAGACTGAGCTATACAATACTACTTTTTACTTAACCAAGAAACCAATATTTTCCCAAGAAAGAATGCACCACCACTTGTACTCTTTCTTTCATCAACATTTCCTACCCAATCAACATTAGTATAAGAATGAAAATTAAAATCATCAGAGTTTTTTATACCATAATCCATATTCTAGTATCCCTTTCAGATATATAAATATTCTTTTTACAGCGGCAAGGTGTGTCTCTTTAGGATCTTCTTGATATCTTGCCACAATCCCAACTGCATGAGCAATATCTAGTCTAGTGTGAGTTAGATATTGTAAACCTCCAATCATAGATATGTAATTCTTTTTAAAACACTAAGATTCATCTATAGTAGTAAGCTTCTGACTAGTAACCATAGGTGTTCCAACAGGTTTACAATCTTCCATTCCAAACTTTTTCAACATTTCTCTAAGATACTTGGTCTGAGAAATAAAAATACCATTCTTATTCTGATTAATTTGCAGTCCACGGAAAATTTTTATTTCACCAATCATTGACATTTAAAATTCATTTTCCATTTCCTTAGAGAAATTTTTACTCATCACATCATTTCCACCAAAAATGATATCATCAACAAAAACTTCAACTATTAAAATTCCATCTTCACTAGTTATTAAGTATAAATTACTATTTGTATTACCTTTTCTAAAACCATGATGAATTAGATACTTATCCAATCTTGCATACCATGCTCTAGGTGCTTTTTTCATTCCATACAAGGCCTTCTTCAATTTTCAAACCATGTCCTCATATTCTATCAAAGGAAATCCATCAGGTTGATCAATATATACTTCCTCCTTTAGATATCCATTGAGAAATGCAGATTTCACATCCATCTAATATACTTTGAAGTCTTTATGTGTAGCATAAGAAAGAAATAATCTTACAACCTCAATCCTAGCAATAGGAGAAAATGTTTCTTCAAATTCTATGCCTTCTTGTTGCGAGTATCCTTTACAAACAAGTCTTTCCTTATTTCTTACAACCATTCCTTCTTCATTCATTTTGTTTCTAAAAAACCACTTAGTTCCTATATCATTTTGATCTTTAGGTCTACGAACTAGTTCCCAAGTGTTATTTTTCTTTATCTTCTCCAATTCTTCCTGCATATCCTTATTCAAAGATTTATCTCTACATGCCGCATCAGTAGTTTTAGGTTCAGCTTGATAAATCAAACAAATTTCGTCTCTTAATCTCGATCTTGTCATCATGCCTTTATTTTCATTGCCAATATTTTAATTTTCAGGATTGTTTTTCTTAACATAGCTCAGAGTCTTAGGAATTTTAGTAGGATCATTTGATTCATCTTGAAATACCTCGATCTCATGATCAGTCTAAAAAGGTTTTTCTTGATCTGCAATAACCTCCTTGTTCTATGTAATCTGGTTATAGTCATATATTCTTTCCTGAATCTGGAAATTTTCATCAATCCTCACATTAGCACTTTCAATCATATTCCTCAATCTCAGATTGAAACATTTATAGGATTTTCTCTTAGTGGAATAACCAAGGAAGATTCTCTCATCACTTCATGCATCAAACTTTCCTATCTCATCATCTCTTTTGATATAGCATTTACTACCAAATATTATGAAATGTTTCATAATAGGAGTATGATTAAACCATAATTCATAAGGAATCTTACTTGTACCTTCTCTAATCTAAATTATGTTCAAGGTAAAAAAAAGAAGTACCAACAGCTTCTCTCCAATGAACATGTGATACATTTTCTTCTAGCAACATGGTTCTTGCAGCATGTAATATTGTTCTGTTTATTTTCTCTTCTATCCCATTTTGTTGTGGCATCCTAGGAGTAGATGTTTGTCTGTATATTCCATGCTCTTTGCAGTAGGTATTGAACAATTCTAAAGTAAACTCTCCACCTCTATCTAATCTTAATCATTTTATCTTTAAACCTGATTCATTCTCAACTTTTTCTTTGAATATCTTGAATTTGTCAAAAGCCTCAGATTTCTCTCTTAGATATGTAGCCCGCATCATCCTAGAAAATTCATCAACAAAAAGTATGAAATACCTTTCACCATAGTAAGATCACATTCTTGTAGGACTACACAGATCTGTATGCACCAGATCCAACTTCCCTTCCACTGAGTAAGATTTACTTTTAAAACTAATTTTAGTATGTTTCCCCATTACATATTTTCTACACATGGTGTTAGATGGTTTCACAATCTTTGGTAAGTCTCTTACAGCATTAGTCATACTTGCCTTCACAATATTATCAAAATTTACATGAAAAAATCTTGTATGCCATAACCAACTATCATCAACCTTCACAACAAAACAAGAAGCTTTAGATGTATTCAATTCAAATACATTACCTCTTGACTTAGTACCAAATGCGATAATTCTCCTGACTTACTTCTAATAGAAAATTTCCTATAAATTAAATTTAATTGATAACCTTTGTCCATAAGCTATCCAACACTCAAAAAGTTATGCTTAAGTCCATCAAAAAGTAACACATCATCAGTATTAGTATTTCCATCCAAAGAAATAGATCCAACTCCAATGATAATCTTAGGAGTGTTGTCACAAAATCTCACAACACCACTATCATACTTGGTTAGACTAACATATTTATTTCTATCTCCATTCATATGGTGTGAACAATCATTGTCTATCACCCATTAAAATTTATTTTCAACATGTGACACTAGGGCTCTCTCTTCATGAATAGGTTCATCATCCTTGATAGCAATAAATCCAATCTCATCATAATTAATAGTATCATCATCAGAAACACCTTCACTAGCATAGTAACATTCCTTATCCTTTGAATACTTAGGTCTATAAAACTTATATTTATGCTTAGGAACCCTTGTAGGAAATCTAGATGAAAAATGACATATCTTACTGCATGAAAAACATTTTAGAAGTAACTTTCCTTGAAAATTACCCTTAACTCTCTTTTCTCTTCTAGCGATCAGGGCCACAATTTCATATAAATTCCTTTCTTCTTCCTATAACTTTTCCCATTCATCAGCATAATAAACAAGCTCTTCTCGTAAGTCACTATTGTTGGTGCTTTCAATCCCTAATAAAGTCATTTTATTTTTATGCATAGTCACCTTGAATGTTGTCTCAACCTTAGGAAATGAATATCCTAGCTCTATAGCCTCAAAAGTAGTTAATTTTTCAATCAACATCTCTCTATTGAAGTTTGTTGTCAAAGGTATGATCTCCTCTATAGCTTACACTTTAGTTTTGTAGACATGTGTCAAAGATCTCAAATTTTTTTACGATCACTTCATCTTCATTGTATATGCCTCCAGAGTTTATAATACCAATAACAACCTTTATAACTCTTTGTACATATGCTCTAATATTCTCATCATCTTTCATTTTCAGATTTTTGATCCTTGTCTTCTAGTTTTGCATCTTCTCTTGTTTAGTAAACTTGTCTCCTTCATATAGTGCTTCTAATCTTGACCAAATTTTATGTGTAGAATCCAAGTCTTTAACCTATGTGAATTCACCTTCAGAGAGTTCACTAATCAGTGCTTCTATTGCAACTATATAATAAGAAAACAACTTATTTTCACCATTAGTAGATTTATCTAGTTCATCTTCAATCTTGACCGGCTCCTCTTTCTTTGTAATAATCCAATAGTCAATTCCCAAACATAGTAAATGAATCCTCATTTTGTTCTTCCAACTATCAAATTTTTCAGGATCAAACTTTGAACTATTCTTCCTATAGTATGTCATTTTCAGGATCACCTCAAGTTGTTAAGCTTTCTCTCTAAGGACTAGAAGCTATGATACTAATTGTTAGGAATAATAGTCCACCAACACAACTAAGAGGTGGGTGAATCAGTTGTGAAACAGATTATTAAACTTTAAACATTATAAACCAAAACTTTAATCCAAAATATAACACAGTAAATGCAACACCATAACACAATCCTTTGTTGTCAAGGAAACCATGTTAAAGGTAAAACCCTGGTGGGAATTACCACCCAAAAATAGTGTACTAAGAGTATAGTATCCCTGCTAAAATATTTATCCTTGTTAGGAGCTTATTAATGCATTACAGTACATAGTCCACGTTAAAGGATGGACCCTATTAAGATTCAAGAGTAATAGTAGGCTCACTGTCCAGGCACACTGCCTAAAGAAGGTTAAATCCACCTTCAGGACTTACTGTCCTAAATACAAGTGTATATGAAATATACAATCCAATGAACTATCTAATACAAAATATCTTTTCTTGATTAGTTCGAATGAAGTATCTTAATCACATATTTTGCTATACATCTAGCAGTCTTCGCACAAACAAGCTCACAACTTCCACACTTCATTATTCCCACACTTTCCATAAAAGAAAACAACTTACTTTTATATAGATTTACAATATGCAATTAGGTTGGCCAATTAAGACTTCCCCATTGCACAAATAATTACATAACCCCTTGCTAAGATACATATGGTACCTATAACAATTAAACATCAATTACAATTCATCAAATATAATCCAATATCTGTAATCCATGCTTGCATTCCATAATACACGCTCCATCTCTGAAGTCGACCCCAAATAGGTCTCTTCTAGAACACATGCCACAGCTGATGTCACCAAGAGTCCTGCGACCCAAGAAGCATAACATAAATTTATCAACATGTCTTTTTCCATTCCCCAAGCTCGCATATTATGAATCCATATCACAAAAATTTATCCTTAAAACTCAGAGACTAACTCTATCATAGATCATTGTCACAGTCTAGTACTCAGCCTTCACTAAAACTTCTATAACTCACTGAATCTGATATATTAAGAAATGTGACCTTAGCCATAAGATTGCAACACATCCATGTACACATCACCATCTTCCCACAATTTGTATCAACCATATAGTAACCATTTAATTTTTTCAGTCATCTAAGCAACAGTAATACTAGTCTATTCTACCTCAATAGAAACATATGTTGACATCAGTGACAAAACTTGAATGCCAACAACAACATCATAATCCAAGTCTAACAAACCCTAAATTTGTCATAAATGTATTTTTCATCATGTAGTTTAATTTTTGAAGTTTGAATCATGGACATGCCACGAGTTGTTGATTTTTGGTTTACTGAGAGGAAGTGAATCAGAAAACCATGAATCTTTAAACCTTAAATCTGAAACTCTGATTCAACTCATTAAAATAAACTACAACATCAACTAAATCACCAGTAACTTCACTATAACAATCAACAACTTAAGTAATCAGTAGATTTCATGCATAATAAACATTCAACACATATGACACCAGCATTTAATGAGGGAACCCAATTTGGGAAAAACCTCCATGGAAATTGTTACCCACAAATAAAAATACTCTTCCAAAGTATGTTCAGTTAAAAGCCAATCATGTTAAAGATTACAATGCACATTGTCAAATGTGACCCTGTTATGGGATTTACCTCAGATCTATTAAGATCTTCACCCTATTAGGATTGGTCTGGTTAAAGGGCTTTGAACACTCTTTTAGAATGTCACCTTTCATGGGGATTTTACAATAAGACTATTAAGTCCACTCGATTAAGATATTTCTCTACTACAAATGTTAATAAGCAACAATATAGAATTTAATCTATAATACAGAAACTACCCCTTGCTTGATTAGATCCCTTATGCACTCTTTGACTACTGGCATCAACACTTTATCAACCTCTTCTTTAGACTTGATTTCACCATTTATTCTTCACTTCTTCACTCAATAGCTCATCCACTCTTCAACTCTCTAGCCTCTCTATCATTAAAATTCATTATTTAAATAGACTCTATTTTTGCTTCTTAATCTCCTTGATTAGGTTTTCCTTTGTTTACTCTTAGTCGTAAGATCAAATTTTTGAACTGATTCAATGAATTTGATACTCGGTGAACTGCGTTAGCATCACCTCAGAACTTGAACTTTTCTTGGAAGTGGTACCATCACTTTTTTTCCTTAATATTTACCATAGATCATCACCTTGAATTATCCTAATCATAGATCTCTGTAACTAACTCTTCTTTATCCTTCGAATCTTCCAGATCACTGTAGCTTTCCATTAAATTTCAATATGATCCTTGTTCCATGCTCGGTAGCCAAATTTCATGTACTCGGTGTCTTTGCTTGCTCTCGGTGTCCTGGTGTCTCAATGTCTCTTACCAAAAAACACTTACCTTTACCGACAGACTTCATCCTTCTTGGTAGCTTAACTATTTCCTTTACCAACTTGACCAATCTTCTTTACCAACATGATAACATAAAAATGTAAAGTGGAAAACAACTATACCAATATGATCTTATCATTTTCTGATCTGTACTAACTGCCCAATTAAGTCATACTCCAAATGATTTGGCAACTTAATATGAACTAGAAATTAGTTTCTTGACATCAATGAAAAAATAACAATTGATCTAATCCTTTCTACAATCTTGTATACCTTTGATCTCGGTCTTCATCATCATCACCATCAGTTGAGTGTCAATCTCCCTCTTTGGCATTGATGGCAACATTGTTAATTGATGATGGCATACTCTAATATCTTTGTTCTATCTTTTCTCCTTATAAGCTTCTTATTCTTGTACTTGTTCTCCCTCTATGTGTCCATTTCACATTTTGTCTTCTCTCTTGTAAACATCAATCAATCTCCCTCTAACACTTATTTTCCCTTTAATCATCAATCACCCATTATCCCTCTTTGACAATAATGCCAAAGGTACATACTCCTAAAAACTTGTTCAGGCAATGGATCATACCTAGCATGTACTGATATCCCATTGCATACATAATTATTTTTCACAACTTTAGGCATCACCTAAAGTGTGAACGCTAGCATCAACTCACAAAATAGATATTTTAATGAATTTTAGAATTGATGTAGCATGCATCTTTCTCTAGTGAATGTTGGAGAGGGGTAGGACCCCTAATTTACCTCTAAGATACTCAAAATAATCCTTTGGTAGTGTCTTGGTGAATATATATCTGCTAACTACTCCTTTGAATTCACATACTCCAATATCACATGTGTTTCTTGAACTTGTTCTCTCAAGTAATGATACTTGATAGAAATGTGATCAGTCTTAGAATGCATCACCAGATTCTTTGATATGTTGATAGCACTAGTATTATCACAGAGTATAGTAATTGGATTGGTAATCTCCTCTTGCATACCTTCAAGTAGTTGTTTGATCCATACAATGTTTGCACAATTCATAGATACAACAACATATTCAGCCTCGGCAGTAGACTGTGATATACAACTTTGTTTCTTACTCATCCATGTCACTAATATTTCTCCTAAAAAAATATCATCCACTTGTACTTTTCCTATCATCAATTTTTCCATCCTAATCATTATCAGTGTTCACCTTCAAGTCAAAATCTCCTCCTTTCTTTTATAGTACACCAAATCCTTTCTTTTATAGTACACCAAATTCTTCAGTGCCTTTCATATATCTACATATTCTTTTGACTGCAAACATGTCTGATTCCTTTGGATCGACAGAAAACCTTGCAACAATACAAACTGCATGAGAAATATCAGGTCTTCTATGTACAACATATAGTAACTTACCAATCATTGATCGGTAGAGTGTCTCTTTCACTTCCTTTGACTCATCTTCTTTTTATTACTTGCAACCAGTAACCACCGGTGTTCCAACCGGTCTTGATTCTTCCATACCAAATGTCTTTAGGATCTCCTTGATGTAATTTGATTATGTGATGTAGATCCCATCCTTGACTTTTTGAATTTTTAGTCCAAGAAATAATTTTATCTCACCTATCATGGACATCTCAAACTCCTTTCTCATCTCTTCAAACAAAAGATCTACATAATGTGTCATTTCCTCTAAAAATAATATCGTCAACAAATATTTCAGCAATCAAAATCTTATTATTAATATCAGATTTCAGATACACATTACTATGGTCACTTATTCTTTGAAATCTAGTCTTGATTAAATATGAATGTAAAATTTCATACCATGCTCGGGGTGCTTGCTTCAAACCATACAATGTCTTGTGCAGTTTACATACCGTATCCTTGTTTGTATTATCAACAAATACTTTAGGTTGTTCAATATAGACTTCTTCTTCAAGAATACCAATAAGAAATGCATACTTGACATCCATTTGATAAACTTTAAATCCTTTATAATTTGCATATTCTAGTAGAATTTTAACTCCTAATCTAGCAACAGGTGCAAAAGTCTCACCATAATCAATACCTTCTACTTGTGCATACCCTTTGCAAACTAGTATTGCTTTGTTTCTGATTACATCTCCATGTTCTTTCAATTTCTTTCTAAAAATCCACTTTGTAACATTTTTATCCTTAGATCTCGGTACCAAAGTCCGTGTGTTTTTCTTTTCAATCTGATCTATCTCTTCTTTCATAGCTTTAACCCAATCTTCATTTTCCAATGCATATTTTACTCTTCTTGGCTCTAATTCAAAAATTAAGAATGTATTATATCTTACCTTGCTTCTTTTCATAAATTTATCATTCTTGTCTCCAATAATCTTTCTTGGTGAGTGGTGTCTTCTCACACACTTTTCTAGAATAGACTCAGTATGTGGTGGAAGTTCTTCATTTTCATCATTCGGTGGTGGTTCTCTTTTTTTAGCTTCCTCCATAGTTTGTGCTTTAGGTAAGGTATCAGGAATCTTAGGTTGAACATAAACAAATCATTGGTAGTCCTCTATTTCCTTCTTGATATCTCCATCATTCTTCTCTAAAAATTCATCAACCCTTACATTTTCACTTTCTACAATTTTGTTAGTAGACTTGTTTAAACACTCATAAGCTTTGGTCTTTTTAGAATACCCTAAGAATATTCCTCCATCTCCTTTAGAATCAAAATTTCCATCTCTAGCATCTTGTAGAATGTAATATCTACTTCCAAATACTTTGAAACAACTTAATTTCAGTTTATAATCATACCAGATCTCATATGAAGTCTTATTTGTACCTTTATTTAGTTGTACTTGGTTTAGTGTATAAGTTGCAGTGCTAACTGCCTCTCTCAAAAATGTTTGAGAAATACCCTTCTCAATCATCAATATTCTTGCACAATCAACAATGGATCTATTTCTCCTTTCTACTATACTATTTTGGTGTGGTGTCCTTGGTGTAGACATTTGTCTCTTTATTCCATGTTAATTGTAGAAAAGTGTAAACTCATCATATATAAACTCACCTCCTCTATCAAATCTCAGACATTTCAATTGTCTTCCAATTTCATTTTCAAATCTATCCTTATACCACTTAAACATGTGAAAAGCATCAGATTTTTCTTTCAAAAACATGACAGACATCATTCTTGAATAATCATAAAAAAAATAAAATGAAATATTTATTGTTATCCAAAATCCAATCATACAACAAAACAGGCACCCAAACAGAAATTTGCATGTTTATGTTACCCAGTTAAAACTATTTTATAGTTTTTGATGATTTGCATTCACTTATTACATTTATTATCAGATTTTCATGTACTCTAAGTATTGATCAAATC